>JAFIRS010003249.1:97500-146577 GCA_018342105.1 Gonioctena quinquepunctata | reverse complement strand
TTTTTTAGAATAATTCGAAACCACAAGAGATAGCAAAAATTGGAAACAAGGTTATTGAAGAGGACGAAATTTCCAATGAAAAAGTTCTCACTATTGGAACTCTATCTCTATTATTTATAATTTTAATTTAACGCTGAAAATAGGGCTCCGCATGCCGGAAAAATCACGGAGTGTATATGAAATAGCGTTTAATCGGTACGAAGAATGGTGTTCTACGAAAATCAAGAATATCACTTATGAAGAAGTATTGTTGGCTTACTTTGAATGCTTATCTAAGGACAGAAAACCATCCTCTCTCTGGTCGTATTATTCGATGATAAGAAGTATTTTATTAACAAGAAAAAACGTCGATATTAGTAACAGCTGGTTGCATTACTGAAACGTAAATCAGAAGGTTACAGAGCAAAACAATCCAAAATTTTTACTAAACAAGATGTCACAAAGTTTTTAACGGAAGCATCAGATGATACATATTCATTTAAAATAGTTGCTATGATTATTGGACTAAGTGGAGCATGCAGAAGAGAGGAACTGACAAAGGTAATGCGAGAATTTTTTGTAACATCGGGGAATATCCCAGAATTGAATATGGTAAAACTTGTCAGACAATATGTGGAAATACGACCTTGCAACACAAACCATCGACGTTTTTTGTCACTTATAAAAATTAGAAATGCACGAAACAACCCGTTGGAATTCACACCTTTGGTGAAATGCCAAAAGTTATTGCCACTTTTTTTAATTTACCTCATCCTGAAGAATATACCGGACATTGTTTTCGGCGATCGTCTGCTTTATTTTTGGACGATTCTAGAGCTGATCTGTGTACCGTGAAACGCCATGGCGGATTACAAAGCAATACTGTTGCTGAAGGTTACATAAAAAATTCGAAAAAGCATAAGAAAAAACTAGCAGAAGCAATTTTTGATGCCAACAACCAAACAGGATTACAAGTTTACCAAAAAGCATCAATTACTGATGTGAAAACACAAGAATCCATTGGAATTAATATTGCAAATTGTAGTAATTGTTCTTTTACCATTTATAATAAATAGTTTCGTAGATAGTTATGCATTTTTGATAAACTTTTTTGATCTCACCATCACATGTTTTTCATATAGAATTTCATTATGGTACTTAGTACCATAATGAATTCATTATGGGACTAAGCACCATAATGAGCTTCCTTATGTCATCAAAATTGAGTGACATGACGTTATGACATGCCATCAGATAAAATAATTTTTTGATAGTATTCAATATCATTTTGGAAATTTCAATAAATGATGGTGTTTTCTCAACACTTGGAAGAACAAGGTCCCGTTAGAAAAAAAAATTAGTTTATTTTTCAAGAAGTTAGGCATTTGTTAATTGTTTTTCGGACCTCAGATTTCCATAAAAAACGACATAAATGTTTAAATAATAGCTCAAAAAATGTTTCTTCTCCTGGAGCCCTTCTTATACATATATATATATATATATATATATATATATATATATATATATATATATATAAATATATGAATATATGAATATATATATATATATATATATATATATTGTTGTGATAGGTTCTTTATTAAATCTATATTTGTAATTTGTTCCAGTGATCTCCTTTTTTATTTAATAATTTAAAAAATAAATACCTATTATAACAGAAATGAAACTTCGGCTATGTTGTCTTAACCTCCTTCAACACCCTTTTAACCTCATCCCAGCTCAGTCGGCACGCTTATGAAACGTGAGTCATCTCTATTCTCAGCGGCAGGTTCAGTAGTGCCAACTTGGCGCTCTGCTTGATGTCAATGTGCTGTTGTGCTGTGGGGGAAATTATGTTTAGGTGTTCAACAGATAAACAAAGAATGCAGAAAAATTGTCTCAAATAATTGTTTGTATTGAAATCAATCCTTAAAACTGACCTACTCTGCGAAATCTAACTCATCTAACTGAAAACAGTGATGAAAAATGGCAAACTTTCTTGTGTATGAAAAATATTTGGTGAATAAACGTTTGAATGTTATGGATAGTCTGTGGGAATAGAACAAACCAACAACAGTTCAAATTAATGGACACCAATGATCAAAAAATCACTATAGGTGTCTGACCTGTTATGTTGCACTTATTTTAGTTTTGTTGAAATACCTGCTTCCTTTTTTTGTGGTGTTCTCCTGTCTATTGAAAGTATTCTTGCTCACTGGAGAAATACAGCTATACTGCATAGAGCCCCTTTTTTGTGTCTGGGACTGGCATGGACTTTGTTATTTCAATAAAGTAAGTGGTTTCTTCTAGTTTGCTTATTTTTCCATTTGTATGTAAATCAGTTATATAGCAGTTTCAGATGGTTCTGCTTGTTTTTATCTTGATTTTTGTTATATTTTCCTCTCTAAATTTGGTATCTGGTTTCGTTTTTACATTCCAATTTTCTCTTTTTCCCCAAGCTTGTTACATTTCCTTTTGGCATCCCACACATTTTGTTTATTTTCACAAATTTTGAAATTTATTGCCACTTTCTATATCACTGTTTATTATTCCAATTTATTCTAATTATTTTATTTACAATATCTAATTCTAAACCTCATATTCTATGTACAAATTTGGATAAAATTCATATTTGACATTTTCTTGTTTTCATAATTTTTATATTTCATTATTTTCCTCACATAGTTTTCGACATCTCGGTGTTGGGTTCCTCCTGATATGTTTTACCATACAGGATATTTCAACTTGTATATCATTCGATCCACTTGAAATACAAAGTTTTTTCATGAATTTGAATTTCCATATTATTTTATTGTTTGTGCACCTTGGATGTATTATTGGTCACATACTTATGACAACAAAGATACTTCAGGACTGACTTTTCGATACATATGCGTTGACTAGAATATGTTATAAGATCCTAAAACAGTGAAAAGTATAAAAAAATTGTAAAACAAACATAGCATGAACCACGATAACTTAAATACCTAATAATAATAATGAATTATCATTTTCAATATTTTATAAACATTTCCTAACATTAATATATATATATATATATATATATATATATATATATATATATTTGGAGTTTTCTTGGGTTTCAGATTCGATTGTATTAAAATGAGAAGAAAATTACATTTATTTAAACGTTTTGCCCTCGTTCGGGGGCATCTTCAGTAAAATTTATCAAAAACATTAATAACGTTTGAATCTTGGTATTACCATGCTTGTGTTTTGTTACCAACATTAGTTGGATTTCGGGGCGGTGTTAAATTTTGTTGTACCATTGTTTTAACAGAAAACTTTCAATATTTTGTGGTTTGTTGTTTTGTCAATTGTCATTAAAAGCGCCTGAACGACGTAGCTTCACTACGTCGTTTTTCGAAAAATTTTTATTTTGTTTATTATAATTTTTTAAATTTAACAAAAAATTAACAATTAAAAAAATATTGTTATTTTTTTTATCTATATATTTCGCTATTGCTGTTTTTGAATCAAACGAAGGCATTCAATAACATTCGAAAAACATTTTTCAGGACATTTGTTTCTAAATTTAATATTTAAAAAAAAAATTTCGCCATTTTGTTAAAAAAAATTTTAAAAAAAAATCTTCAAATTTTATTTTTTTTTAAATTTTTAAATTTTTCCCTTTAAAAATAATTGGCATTTCTCAATACAATAACAAAAAATAAAAAAAAAACTTGAAAATTTATTTGTTTATTAAGTTAACAATTTGTTATAAACAAATTTCAAGTCTCAATTTTTTTTTTCTGAAGCTACTTGAAATTACAAAACAACCATATGCAACAAAGTCTCTTTTTTTTTATTTTTCAAATTTAAATGTATAAAAAATCTAAAAAATTTTTTTGACTTTCTGTTACATATGGTTGTTTTTGTAATTTTTGGTAGTTTCAGAAAAAAATATAATGGGATTTGAAATTTGTTTATAACAAATTGTTTTAACTTAATGAACAATTAAATTGTTCATATATTTTTTTTGTTATCTTATTGAGAAATGATAATTATTATTTTCAAAGGAAAAAAATATTATTATTTAAATAATGGAACTATGTTAAAAATATTATAAAAAAAAAAAAAAAATTGAAGAACATTTTTTTTTAAAATAATTATATTATCTAGACAACAAAATGGCGGATTTTTTTTTTCGAAAACATTCAATAAATCAATTTGTTTATGAACAATTTATAAACAAATATCCTAAAAACTTTTTTTCGAATGTTATTAAATGCCTACGTTTGATAAAAAAAAATATTAACAATGTTTTTTCAATTTTTCAGTATTTGTTGACTTTAAAAAATTATAATTTGTTTATTATTATAAAACAACTAGACTAGAAATCATAAGGTCGTGGGTTCCGCTAGAGGATGCTTTTTTTCCTCTATGCCACAAAATTCCCCCTTTTTCAAAATAAACAACTTTTGAGAACTTTCATAACATGATCTTGTTGAGTATATATATATAAGAAGGGCTCCAAGGAGAAACACATTTTTAGAGCTATTATTTAAACATTTATGCCGTTTTTTATGAGAACTGTGGTCCGAAAAATAAGGACTAATTAACAAATGCCTAACTTGTTCAAAAATAAACTTTTTTTTTGTAGCAAGACCTTGTTCTTTTATGTGTTGAAAACACACCATAATTCATTAAAATATTTAAATTGATATTTAATACTATAAAAAAATTATTGTATGTGGTGTATTCGTAGCGGTCGCGCGAAGCCCTGTTATAAATAATGGAAATAGAGTTCCAGTAGTTCAGATTTTTTTATTGAAAATGTTGTCCTTTTTGAGAATCTTTTTTCCAATTTTCGCTATGTCTTATGGTTTTTGAATTATTCTCTGAACCCCTTTTCTGTTTTTTGTTAATGACAATTGCAATTTTCGTCAGCAGAAAAAAAAAATGTCTGTAAAGATGAGAATATACTGCATATACCAGTCCTCTCGTTCGGCAGCGTCGGACAATTTTCCGCCATGTGTATAAACGTTCAGATTTCTTTGAGCAGCGACGTTAAATTATCCGATCAGAAAAATAAGCCATGTGTGTCACGGGCGTTAGGGGAATACTAGAAGAAAAGCCCGTTTTCTTGCTCGTCAGTTCTCAACCAATTATGTATATTAAGTCAGATTCTCTTATTAAAGTTATTAGTTCTGATATATTCAATGAAATGGTGTATCCGGTGTTTTCTAAAACAAACATGTCTTGTGGTATATTTTAGATGGGTTCAGAAAACCATGCTATCCCCAAAAAATATGCCATTTCAAAATACCCTTCAGAGCTACGGTTGGCTTTTACGGGTTCTTGACACAGAAACAAGTATTTGTTTCATCTGATTGCAATGAGTAAACAAAGTTCTCGATGTGATTCATGCGGAAACACGTCCAGAAGTAATTACCATTTCATCATCTACTCATGCCACAACATTGTTTCACAAGTGTATATTGATGTATCAAATAGCGGGAGGTCTTTTACTTCGACACATCAGCTTTGAGTCTGAAAAACATATGTTCAAAAGATTCATACAGAATAGGAAAAAATTATGAGAATTAATGAATGTGATAAAATAAATATCGAACAGATAGCCGGAATGGTGTTCAAACCGAATGATAGTTTTCAGTGTTCGTCATTGTGGAATTATAGCCATGACACGCGAAAGAACATCAGTTGCGGTATTCAGTAATCAAATAAAAGCATGATGCTCATCCTTCTTCAAAACAGTCTAATCATATTTCTTGTATGTTGTAACATTTTCATTACATAATATCCACAAAAGAAGGGTATCATCATATTATTGAATTAATTTATCACACGCATCTATGAAAACTTGCATAATAGCAATTTAGCCATTAGCAAAAATAACAACTGATTACAACAAAGATGAATTTACGCAAACTGAAAATCATTTGTAGGTGTGAAGTTGTTTTTCATGAGCGAAGGCGTACATTTTGCTCTAACAGTGTATTAACCACGCGCATAGTGATAATAATACTGTAATGATAATACCTTTTTCCATGACATACTGAAAGTAAATTGATGTATGAATTCAAATAAACAGAAGAAATACCTTTTTCCATGACATACTATACAGTGTAGCGCAGAAAGTAAATTTGTGTATGAATTCAAATTAACAGAAAAACAATGTTCTACTCTCTCAGGGGCTTTCTGTATTCTTAGTGTTGACAATATGTGAAAACTGGGATCATGTAGAACATCTGACAACGGGATCATAGTTAATTGTCAATATATAAATATTATTATCGATTGGAAATCGTCAATTCTCACATTTTTTAAATATAAATGCAAACAATTGGGAGAGTTTCCATATATTCGAACCAGTATCATAAAGGTAGCAATGGAAATTATGGAAAAATAATCATATCAGAGCAGTTCCAGCTAACCATCGCATAATTCTTTAAAGCTCAACGAGTCCCAACTTCCACAGGATCGATTGATAACAACTAAGAATGTTTCATTTCTATCTCGGAACTCCGAGTCAGGTAATGAAGCACCTGAATCTGCGGAAGTTAGTGAATAATTTCATATAGACAAAGGCATTTCAGAATAATCATGTCAGAGCAGTTTCAAAAGACCATAACTGAATTTATCAAAGCTCAACAAGTCCAAGGACGACTCCAACAGGCTGGGATGATTCAGAAAGTGATGCAACTTTCGAAGCCTGGTATTAACTTTATGAAAAATATCACAAAAGATATCCAAAACCACATTCAGCCAAAGATTCTAATATTATCACAATTACCCCCACTCGCATCTGTTATTTTAACCGGGGACCACAATAAAAATTTTCCGAATGAAGAGTCTACTGATACCCAAATGATAATAAATCTGCTAGATTGTTTCAATTTATTAATGCGTGTAGATGAACCCACTCGTATCTCTAAATTATAATCCACTATTATAGACTAAGTCTGCACAAACGAAGTGATGTAGTATGCTCTATTACAAATCCTGGACTAGCTGACCATGAAGCAGTTACCTGTTCCATCCCTAAATGAAAAAAACGCACATAAGGACACAAAGATACAAGGGTGTATTTTCAGCAAAAGGAACTATACCAAATTCCGACTTCTTTGTCAAAAAACGGATTGGAATTCTACAGGGTGTCCCTGGACATTCTCTTCTCCTCCCGGAAATGTATAGATGGGGTCAAAATATCACCAGTACTTGATATAACTTTTGTTCGTGAAAGCCCTCGTTACCAAGTTACGGGCCCTCAAAGTTACAAAATGAAAAATGTTTTTCTTTGATAACTTTCAAAGTGAATATTCAAAATCATCTAAATTTTGGTGATTGACTAAACAAGTGAATTCCTTCGATGAGCTTTCATGCAGGAGTCAGTTGTTTTGCTACAAAGTCAGGAACGGACTACCCCCGATGGTCCACACCTCAAAACTTTGAAATGACAGATAATTTTCCAATAGTTTTTAACAAATTAAGGTTACGTAGACAATTTCATGAATGAAAGTACTCGTGTGGAAAGTCGATCGGAGCAACGATTCCTATTAAAAATGCAGTTTTACTCGACGACATCAAACCCGATCGTCCAGCATTATTTGAAATGAAACATTTTCAAAGTAGAAATACTAATGCTAACGTTTATTCAACAACATTTATAACAGGGATAATACAAAATATGCTCAAATAAAGTCGTAAACAAAAAGTACAGTACAAGCTACTCCACTATGAAATATCGAATTCAGTCCACATTTTGTATGTACGCGTGGAATAAGCACGTTCCGTATTGTGTTATCTGAATCTCATGAAACTCAACATTTGGATGTTGCAAATTCGTATTCACAGCCTAAATGTTGAGGAGTTTCACTGATAAGTATAATTTCATGGGAGAAAATCTTCAACACGAAAATAAATTTAGCTGAAAAAACGCACATCGGAAGACATAACTAATAAAAAGCAAACGAATAAACTACAAAAACGGCTGCATATGAATAGGTGAAAAATATCCGGTGAATAAATTTATGTTCCATTTCTTCCACAGATGTTGACAAAAACACCTTGTAGAAAGGAACAAAATTAGTATGAATGAAAAATTACAACTGGAATGCGATTTTGTTCTGTTGAGTGGTGCGTTGTCATTGTATTGTCAATATTCTATTAGGACAGTTTGAAGTGTTTTGATATGGCCGAACAGCTTACATTCAACGAATATGCAGATATGTATGCATTGTATGGACAAGCATTTGGTAATGCTGCAGAAGCCCGTCGTCTGTATGCCGAATATTTTCCCAATCGAACGTTACCGGCAAGAGAAACGTTCGAGCGTGTCGATCGCAGCTTGAGAGAGACAGGTATGTCTAATGGATGATTAATTGGAGCCTGTTGTTTCATTTCGATATTATTGTAGGTTGAGTTTTGCCAAAACGAGGTGATGAGGGTGCTCCTAGGGCTGTGCGTACCGTTGTATTGGAGAAAAATATTTTGGAAGCTGTCGCTGATGATCCTTCAATGTGCAACAGATACCTCTTAGAACAGTTCCACACATCCAAGTCCACCATTCATAGAATAATTAGGAAACAACTGCTCCACCCATATCACATCCAGAAGGTACATGCCATGACACCTGAAGATTTTCCAGCACGACTGGAATATGCCAATTGGTTCCTGGATAAGCGAAGACAGGATATGACTTTTATTACTCGAGTTTCATTCACTGATGAAGCAGGTTTCAGTAGAGATGGAGTAATCAACTCTCATAATCTCCACATATGGGCCGAAGAAAATCCCCATGGGATATTGCAAACCAAACACCAATGGAAATTCAACGTGAATGTTTGGGCTGATATCATAGGAAACCATCCTATAGGACCATTTGTTCTACATGACCGATTGAATGGAGAACGTTATTTGGAGTTCACTCAGAACGATTTGAATGGACTTCTGGAACATGTTCCATTGCAAACTCGAAGAGATATGTGGTTTATGCATTATGGCGCTCCTCCTCATTTTCGTTTGATTGTGCAGGACCAGCTGAACCAGATTTTCCCCAATAGATGGATTGGTAGAGGTGGGCCATATTCATGACCACCGCGGTCTCCGGATTTAAATCCATTGGGTTTATTTCTGTGGGGGCATCTAAAAAACGTCGTTTACGCTACACCTATTCATACCAGAAATGCCTTGTTGAATAGAATTACATTACATTGTGAAGCCATACGAAACGACCCTGGCAGGCTTTTCCAAGTGCAGAGAGGGTGTGTGCGCCGACTAAGAAAATGTATTGAGAGACGGGGGTCATATCGAGCAGTTTTTGTAGCGGATTTTGCATTTCTGTTTGCTATTGAGGCTTGCGATTGATTATTTACACCATGAGTTTTGTAAGGTAGACGTGTTTGCATGATAAAAATTCGTTATGAACATTGTACCTATCATTTCTATTTTCAATACAAATTGATCTTCTCGAATAATGGTAGACATCTCAGATTGGATGCCGTCGACCAAAAATGCATTTTTATCAAAAATCGTTGCTCCGATCGATTTTCCACACGAGTACTTTTATTCAGGAAATTGTCCAGGTAACCTTGTTTTTCTCAAAACATATTGACAAATCCCTGTCATTTCAAAGTTTTGGGGTGTGGACCATCGGGGTAGTCCGTTTCTGACTTTGTAGCAAAACAACTGACTCCTGCATGAAAGCTCATCGACGGAATTCATTTGTTAAGTCAATCACCAGAATTTGGATAATTTTGAATATTCACTTTGGAAGTTATCAAAGAAAAACATTTTTCATTTTGTAATTTTGAGGGCCAGTAACTTGGTAACAAAGGCTTTCAGGAACAAAAGTTATATGAAGTACTGGTGATATTTTGACCCCATCTATACATTCCCGAGAGGAAAAGAGGAAGTCCAGGGACACCCTGTATACATGGGAAAGATTCAGTCAACGCTTTTCAGAATTAGGTTGTTGAAATATTCAATGAAGCCTCTTCACTACAGACAATGAAAAATAAATCAAAACTTTGGATTACAAGAGGACTAAAAAACTCTTCCTGTAATTTATGTTGTCTCCACACCATCAGAAAATTCCATAGCAATAACATTTTCTTCATGTCTCACTTCACTAACTACCGTCGTATCTACAATCAGACTATTAATATCTGAATATTTATACTACAGAAATAGATTGGATCAAGCAGTTGACAAACAAAAAATAAATGTTGACAATAATCAAGGATCTGAGGTGCGAAAGACAAAATCGGAGTCATCCAGAAGTAAACGTGAACTCTTTGAACCAATATTAATTTTCTATAGCTAAGAAATTAACCCACAATACTTGCCGTGGCTATAAAGTACAGGTAATTTTTTTCCAGCTTGAAGACTGAAATGTATACCCCTTCACAAAGGAGGTGCCACTGATGATCCAAACAACTTCAGGACTATCTCACTTTTTTCAACACTGTCAAAAATCATTAAGAAAGTGGTAAAATGTAGAATGACTGTTTTCGCGGAACAGCTCTAGACTGGATCAAATTTTACATTACTGATCGAAAGCAAAGAATCATACTGAGCAACAATACTTCTGAGTTATACAAAATAGTTCGAGGAGTCTAACAGGGCTCAGTCCTAGCTCCCATTCTCTTTTTCCCATAAATTAACCAAGCTTGATATCTCTGGACACCTCACACTGTTTGCTGACGATACCACAATCCTCTGGCAAAATGAAGATCGTACTGTTTTGGCTCAAACTATTCCTGCAGATGTAGTGAAGATTAAATTTTGGTGGGGAGCAAATATGCTGACATCGAAAATCACAAAAACAAATTTGGGTACGCTCAAGTTGGATTAAGAAGAAGTACCCTCAGGTCCTGAACTGATTGAAAGCAAACCTGGAACAGAATTTCTTGGCGTTCACATTGACAACAAGTTCAAGTCTCCATACAGATGCATTCCATTCTAGTGGAGGCCCGTTCGTTATGAATATATGGTGGTTGTTTTTAACCACTTCATAGTTCACTTCAAAGTCATGCCTAGCTAGCATGATATCTGATGGCTTGTACCTGGATTCTAGACGAATATTTTCCAGAATCATCAGATGTCCAATCAGATTTCCAGCCTTCAGGTTTGATGCCTGATGCAGTCTCAAGGCACTCACTGCCGCTTCCTTCATTCCAGTCGGGTGCAGTGGCGGAAGGTTCAGCATTACCTCTGGTGCTGCAGTGGAGCACGTAAATATTGCCCCTGTGATTCCCAGGCAGGCTAACAGCTGCATTTTATGTAGCTTGATTTGTGCCAAGAACTTTTTGAGTTTTGGCCACCATACTAATGATGTATAGATGACCATTGGTTCGATGATTGTTTGGTATGGCCAATATATCATTTTTGGCATCAAACTCCATGTCTTACCAGATACTCTGCGGAACGTCGAGGTTGCCGCTGTAGCCTTGAAAAGGATGAGATTGATGTGACTGTTCCATGTTAGTCTTTGGTCGATCATAACGCCCAGGTATTTGACTCCCTTGGAAAAATTTAGCTGAGTTCCATTCAGGTTTTGGAGCTTTCAGTTCGTAATTTCGCCTCTTTGTGAATGGAACCAGCACTGTTTTGCTAGGATTAACATTAACTCCATCCTTTGCGCACCAGCTTCTGAATATATTTAGGGCTGTCTGCATACGATTGGATATAACCCCGTCATGTTTGCCCTTGATAGTGACCATCAGGTCATCAGCGTAACATTCAGTCGTGATTCCAGAGTCATGTAGCTTCACTATCAGATTATCCAGAGTCAGTGACCACATCAAAGGCGATAGGACCCCACCTTGGGGGCAACCTTTTTCCGCTGTCATTCTGACCATTTCCTCCCCAAGTGAAGCCACAATGATTCTGTTTTCCAGCATTGCATATATCCTTCTGATCAGTGAGGTGTTTATATTCGTTTGCTCTAGTGATCTAATGATGGAGTCATCTGAGGTGTTATCGAAGGCACCCTCTGTATCTATGAATGTACATAGAGCCATTTCTTCGGCCAGGTTTGTCTTTTCAATGCTTTCAACTAAGCATTGTAGAGCACTAATCGTTAATTTGCCTGCTTGATAGGCGAACTGTATTTTTGTGAAGCGGTATGTCCAAGAGGATTTCACTTCTTATATGAATGATCATGTCTTGGTCTACCCGGTATACAATCATAGATGTCAAAAAACTGTTTTGGTAGGTCTCCTGGATTAAAAAATATGTTAGCCCCAGAACATTAGGGATAAGCGATTATTTTTTTCAATTAACTTAGGTTTTCAGTTGAAATTGATTGTAAGATATCAAGTTACAACTTTTCATAAACAATCAGAACTGTGATATGAAATTCATTTCGCATTTAGGAATATTGAATGTAATATGAATCAGTTGAGAGAAATTAATATTGCAAATTATTGCCATAATTTAGTAAGATAGAAAAGCCATACATTTTCTTGGAAGCATCAATTATGAAAGTCTAATTGGATGGGTGCTATATGTTAAAACAAACTATCCATATAAACTAGAATTTTACCAAAATTACAAGTGCAACTTTGGAAAAATAACCTGTATGAATATATGTGGTTGTGTATATAACCTACTTTCATTTAATTCAAATATTATAAAAATTCTACGTAATTGATGCAGAAATTACTTCTATCACACACTTTTTTGTAAAAAAAGTTCAAAAAATATTGTACTGCTTCAAAATATTTGCACTAACTAAAATTAGTTTGGAAGAGTACTATTCAGAGAATTGGTAGAGTATGCAGTTTCGTTCAAATGTACAGCTATATATGTGTGTTTTATATGTTGAAATTTGTTTGTATCTTATACGTATGTTTATTTAAAAATGTTTTATACTCTTGTGTAATGATGAGAAATACGTTTTTAAGCGCATCTGACATACTTTCATTAATGTGTAGTTACTATAATTGATTTTTATATTATTCACCTACAATTATTGTAAAAATTTGTTTTTTTTAATATTATTTTCTCTCTTCTCTCTTATAACAATAGCCAAACACCTTATTGAAATTTTCCATATTGGAGCCGCCATTTTTTTTTTCCAATCAAAAATTTCATAATACACCTGCCAAATTTCAAATCAACCGGACTATTGGAAGTGGGTCAAACTTATCTTGCAAGATTTGATTACAGACAGACACACAGACAGAAAGACAGTCACCGGGATAGGTGAAACTGAATAAAAGCTTGTAAAATACAATGCTCTTCTCTCAGTTCGTTAAGAAGTGAAACCTTCGTATTGAATTAATAAAATATGGTTCGCCATTGCCACCCAATTAGAAATCATGATGTAGTTCTCTAGTAGCTTTTTTTGGAACGAAGTATTTTTGTTGAGTGTGTACAGGTTTTTTGTACATAATAAATAATAAAAAATAATAACAATAATGAATCCTGGCACAAGTTCCGGATATTGCTGATGGAGTTAGGTAAGTAGAGATTTTATACAGACAATAATAAATGCTTATGTATTTTTAGCAAGTACGCATTATAACCTCTCTTTACTATTGTGCTAACCAAGTCATACGCTTATAATCTCCATTATTTTTTTGAATTATTTAATAAATTTAAAACAAATTATATTTTAATATTACAATATCAATGCGTATGTACTAAAATTGAGCCTACTGATTAAGTTTATATTACATTATATTTGTTAATAATAAAAAAAAAATTATTATAACTTGAAAAAAAAAAAATTACAATTCCTTCACTAATTAATCGAAAGGAACTTCGTTCCATCCGGGTGTCCCTTAACACCTCTCAACTTTTTTCTATAAATTATGTCAACTTGACTCAATTTTCCGTACTATTTGAACATTCTGTTCCCTAAAGTCTCCAACTATCCTGTTTCCCCTCATGAATACTCTAATTATTCAGTATTCATTATTCAGAATACTTTAATTCATTCTTATTTCATCATTCTATTTTCAGAACTCATACCTCGGGTTATAAAAGTTTTGGAAAATTGTGTGTGATATTTATTGGCTATTTGATTTATGGATTACCTCCAAAAACATTGATCTCAGTGACCTCTCAGAACCGCGAATGAGTAAGCATCAAAATTTTATGTGAGGGTGTGTGTAGTTATTACATTTCAGGAATGGTAAAACTATTTTTATTAACAATCATGAATAATAAAATGATGAAATATCCAGTCATATGAGAAGAAGAAATTATTGTGTTAATCCTACAAGAATATGAAAACGAGGGAATTTTTGCAATTTTATGGCAATGTGATGTACATATCCATTTCGATGGTGAATATATTTTTCGATCTGTGGCAATGCTGTTGAAACAGAAATTTCTTAGCGATTCGCTTGATAATAATACAAGTTTGTATGATATAGAAACTTCAAACTCATCAAATTCAAGATTCATGCAACATATTGATTGAACATGATCGGTAGTGTAATTATTTAAAGCAACTTTTCTTTTCTCAAAATCGACATCACTGATTGTGCACTAATAAATATTGGAAAAATTTCCATAACAATTGCAATTAATTGAGAACCGTCACTTCTATATCTATAAGCCAGTCTTCATAGTCTATCATTTCACAATGAACACAAAAGTTTCTAATTTTCATTCAAGATCGGGTTGAATATGTAAAGAGTGGGTATCATAATGTATCATAGAATATGTTTGTATAACTGTTTCTGATGATGAAAAAAAAACATTTTCTCTTAACTTCTTTAGGATTTGAACCTACGATCTCTGGACTACGAGGCAGCCGCTCTAGCCACTTGAGATAACAAAGCACTTTTCATTTATATTTACTAGACATTTTTGAATGAACACAAAGGTTTCTGGATGATTTAAAGATTTTTCAATCAATATTATATATAATCATCGTGAAGATATGACAAGTGAAATCCATTGAGAATTATTCATTAGTGACCACAAATTCATAATAACAATAAAATTATTCAATTCCAGTAAGATCATTGTTGCATGATATTGGAAAATAAAATAGCCGACATTGTACATATACAGTGCTCATCTGAAGTCCGTTCCCCCTTATTAATTTTTGAACCACCTGGTATATTGCAACGAAATTTGGAGGGCTTGAATGGGGGATAGAAACCTATTTTTTCATAAAAAAATCACATCCAAAAGTTTTAAAATGGCATCTTTAATAATTTTTTTAAATAGAACATATCATTCCCTTTTCAAAATCTGCTCATAATCCTCAACAGTTTTCTTCAATACACTTTACTCCTGAATTCAATTGTTTTCGAAATATTAACGTTTGAAAAGTGACATTTTGGTAATTTCAAACCCAACCAAAAACACTAATGTCACTTTCAATCAAGTTTGCATTGGAAAAAATTGTTGTCAAACGGAACTGCTGTCAAATAATCCGTTGAGCGCCTAAATCCTTTTATGAAAAGTGTGATCATGGCTCGTACTTCAGACGATAAATTTGAATCAGTTTTGATATTCGGAGAAGCTGGAAGAAATTATCATCTAGTAGACCGTATGTTTAATGATAGATTTTCCGAGAATCCTAGATCGAGGTCATATTTGCGCAAACTTTTAAATAAGCTCCAAGTAACTGGTGAAGATGCTCCAAGATCAGGAAGACCGTCTCTTTCAGAAGAAGAAAGGTAGAAATTGTTGCTGAAATGGTAATCAATCTGACTCAGTCGACGCCTGCAGTTGCTGCATCCTGTGAAGAAAGTTCAGAAAGTGTCCAAAGAGTAAGCGGTACTGTTTATCCTTAATAAACTCTCTGTACGCCTCTTATTAGTCGAATTCATGAAGAGGTTTAACTACAAATTAATAACAACGTTTAGTTAGCAGAATGTTTTACCGGAAGTGACCAAATTCCATACTTCATTTTAAACCGGAATGTCACTTTACAAACGTTAATATTTCGAAAACAATTGAATTTAGGAGTAAAGTGTTTTGGAGAAAGCTTTTGAGAATTATGAGTAGATTTCGAAAATGGAATAATATACATGGTGTTCTATTTGAAAAAATTATTATAGATGGCGCTCAGCTGCCATTTTAGAACTTTTAGCTGTGTTTTTTTTTCATCTCCCATTTGAGCCCTCCAAATTTTGTTGCGATATACCAGGTGGTTCAGAAATTAGTGGGGGAAAACGGACTTTAGACGAGCACTGTATTGGAAACAAATATCTCACATCACAGAAACACAGTTTTAAAATTATATTGAAATGAAGTTCACAGTGGATATGCAATGACTAGTAACTAATGAATTCATGCACCATTATTAATCCTGTAAAAATTTGCTCACTTTATAGTAACATTTATTCACTAGATGTTTTCTCAATTCATTTTTGAATATGTTATAATTATTTTCAATTGCAATTTTCTTCGGGTAATTTATTGTACAGTTGAATTGGTGGATATGAAGGGTTACTTTCGAAAAAGGTTATTCTGTGATATGGTATCTGCAGAAGGTTGTCATGTCTGGTATTGTAGGAGTGGTTATCACTGTTTTTAAAAAAATTGGAAAGTTTTGTTTCCATCAATAAATATATATATATATATATATATATTTATATATATATATATATATATATATATTTATATATATTTATATATATATATATGTATATATTCAGGGAATAGTGAGGAGATTGTTTCCAATTAAATATGATTTGCAGGAGTCTTTGCGATGAGATTGCATTGCCCCAAACTTCTATGTTATAGGTAAGGTGAGGATATTATGAGGGCATAATATATGTTGATTAGCTAATACTCAGCAAACATATTTTCCATTCGTAAGAGGGCCTAAAATCTACTATTTACCTTTTTGCTAATATGGTTGATGCAATTTTTGATTGATAGATTCGAGTCCAAGAATGTACCTATGAATTTTGTTATTTCTAACCTTATTGATTCAGCATTATAAATATTGATTTCTGGGGCTATACTATAGCTTTTACTATCATTACGTATTCCATCAGGATGTTTTTTTTGTAATTGACTATTAATCTGTTAACAGAATATGTTATATATTCCGCTTACTTATCAAGTTGGAAATGACTTTCACTATGAAATGCTACAGATACATCATCGGCATATAGCGCTGAGCAATCATTACCATATAATCAGGTGAATCATTAATAAACATCAAGAATATCAATGGACCCATTATGGATCCCTGTGGGACGCCTAAGTCGACGTTATCTATTTCAGATCGGGTTCCGTTGAGCTTTACGATAATTTCCCTATGCCTCAAGAATGACATGAATCACCCCAATATATTTTCTCAAATGCACAATAAGTATAATTCAATTTCTGTGTGATCTAGGTCTGAACAATCAAAGGCTTCTGAGGGGTTGAAAAGTAGTGCACCTACGAGCATTTTTCGATCAATATACTTGTAGAAATATTCTATAAATTTGCAAATGGCTGTCTACGTCGATCTACCAGTCTAAAGGCCGTTTGCGAATCTTTGATAATCGTATATTTATCAAGGTAAGATATTAATCTTTTGTTCATGACTCTTTCGTTTATCTTGCTGATTACTGTTCAAATGTGAATAAAATGTAATGAATTAGTTTTTGTACTTTCAGTATATCTGATAATCTGCAGTTACCATATTCACATATGTTTAAAATTGCAGTTGTCAATTATTATCATTGCTGTCAGTATTGTAAAACTGTTAAGTAAAGGTGGATTTATTCAATTTTTATTTGCAATAGTAATAGCAATAGCAATTACGTTAAAGAGTTGAAACGGTTGGATCATTTAGTCAACTCTTTTAATTTTAGCAATAACGATAACTTTAATAACTAGACCTTGAATATTCCAACTTCTAGAATCTTACGGCTATAGCTGGAATATCGTTTACAATGCGCATGTCATGACAACTGACAGATACGAATACATGTTTCATAGGTCCATGTCCATTTTTCAATCACAATTAAACTGCTGGGACATACTTGCAATGCAGTCGATGCTTTCCCTTTCTTTCATCTCCATGATCGCAATATGAACAAAACAACATTTCAAATAAAAAATAGCCAAATAAGTTATATTTACTGAAATACAGAACTGAGTGAACTGTTGATTGTCATACGTGTCCTGTCATTCTTAAAGTTATTGCTAAATCTAAATTTGTTGTATAAGAAAGGTTATTTACATAATTATTCCTACGCTTATTGCTATTCTTATTTCTATTGCCATTGCTAAAAAAAATTTACTAAATCCACTTTCAAGTTCTCCAATTTGGATATCGTTATTTTCAAGATATTCACTTCATCAAAGAAAAAGCCGAGGTGAAAGTTAAACTTGAGGCGTTTATGTCTGAGGCTGAAGTGACTGGTCAACAGTAGAAGATTTGTTGATGGTGGGAAATAATTTTATAATAAGGATATCAAAGAATAATCGCCAATTACGGTGTCCCTCATACGATTACAATGCCGTAGTCTCCTGAACAGAACGGTGCAGCAGAAAGGGAGAATCGAACACTTGGGGAAACGGCACGAACGCTATCGCATGCTAAGGATCTTCCTGAAAAGCTGTGGGAAGAGGCAGTGAATACCGTTGCATATGTCCTGAATCGAACCATCCAAATCCAAATCCAAAATATATTTATTCATAAAATCGTTTGACAATGAAAACCTTAACAACTATATACATATTAACAGTAGAACAGTTTGTCCTCTTCGGGATGGGAAAGGAAGAGGGTAGGAACTGTTGCCTTACTTTGGGGATTATTAGATCACACACTTGCCCTCCCAAAAGGGCGAAGGGGTGGTCTCTGCTGGTGTTAGCAGATGCAGTCAGATATACCAGATTGGTTTTTTTGAGATAGTAACTACTAGAAAACACCTCCTGCTTGCGCTTATGTGTTTTTATGCCTTTTGATTTGTTTTTCGAAAATTATAATGTTTGCCATCCATTTTGTGTTTTCATTTGATGACTTTGTAACTGAAATTTTTTTTATTAAAAAACCAGTTTCTGAAAATGCAATTATGTCCCTATCTTGGGTTTATTCTGTTGGTAAGTAATTAATTCCTTTGTTATCAGTTGACTTCATTGTACAATTCATTTTTTCAAATATCACTCCGTGTTTGCGGTGTTGGTTTACTCTTATATTTGTGATTCCCGCCGTGAGCGGACTTTTAGGGGTGTGGTACCTGTAGAATATATCTGATAGTTTCAGAATAAAATCCGAAAAATTCTCTACTTCGGCCAGTTCACGCAGATCATCCAGCCGGATGTATCTATTACTTTTGGTAACTATGCGAAGTGCTTTATTCTGCAGCCTTTCGAGTCTCGATATTTGAGTTTTCGATGCGCTGCAGAACACTGGGCAGGCGTATGTCATTGCAGGTCTAATTATCTGTTTATAGATTCGCACTTTGTTGTTTAAAGATGAGTTAGAGTTGCGTGCAATGAGGGGATATGTTCGCTTAATTGCAGCCGCTTCCCTCTGCAACGCTAACGTTATGTGCTTATGCAAGGTCATACGTCTGTCCAGATCCACCCCCAGGTATCTTGCTGAGGGCTTCTCCGTCACAATGCTATTTTCAACCTTCAATTTCTCGAGGATCTTCACGTTGGTTCGTTTCCTCGTGAAATAAACGACCTCTGTTTTGTTCGAATTGTGCTTTATCTTGTTCTTCGCTATATAGAGTATGATCAACCGATCCAGATGAATCTGGAGCTGTTTTGCAGCCACTTCGCTGTGGAACGAGTGGGCATAGATCGCGATATCATCCGCGAACATAGCCGTACTCGTTCGAGCGAAGGTCGGGAAATCATGTGTATATGCGAATACAGGATTGGTGACAGAGAAGACCCCTGGTCCGACCGTATGCTCTGGCGAACTTGTGCCATTCACATTGACCCTAAAAGTCCGCCCCGTATGGTAGGATTCTATGATTTTAACGAGGTAGAAAGGCATGCGTGCCTCTGCCATTTTTGTGATTAATCCTTCTGTCCAGACAGAGTCGAACGCTTTTTGCATGTCCAACAGGACCATAACCGTGTTGTGGTCTCTATGGAAGGCTTCTCTCACCCCATGAACAATTCGGGCTACTTGGGATGTCGTTGAGTGACCTCCTCTGAACCCGAATTGTTCAGGCGGGATAATTTTCAGCTCTTCCTCAAAATCCACAACACGTTTCAGTATTATCTTCTCCACCACTTTGGCCACCACACTGAGAAGTGAGATGAGCATGTAGCTTTCAATCTTATTCTTGTTTTTCCCCGATTTTAGCAGGGGAATTACTTTTCCTTTTTTTAGACAATCCGGGTGGTGTTGCCACTTTAGGATTGCGTTAATTATATACAACAACTGAACCAGTGGTTTCCTCGGCAGGTTTTCAAGCAGGATGGCGTCCAATTTGTCAATACCCGGCGCTTTGTTTCGGTGTAATTTTCTGATCACCTCCAGAACCTCCTCGTAGTTTGTTAGAACTCTTTGGAGTTCTGCGGGTGCAAGAATTACCGCTGGTGTGTGTTTAATGTTGTTAGCCACATTTGTAATTCTCGTGTGCTCTATTGAATTATCAGGCTCTATAACGTGTACATTACTGAAATATTCCCCGAACAAATCAGCTCTTTCCTGCGGCTCTGCCACCGAACGCCCGGGGCCATTCACCATGGCCGGTATGGGCTCTCTATGCCTTTGGACCCTATAAATTTGCAAATGGCTGTCTTCGTCGATCTACCAGTGTAAAGGCCGTTTTGCGAATCTTCGATAATCGTATGTTTATCAAGGTAAGATATTAACCTTTTGTACATGACTCTTTCGTTTATCTTGCTGATTACTGTTGGAATGTGAATAAAATGTAATAATTCAGTTTTTGTACTTCCAGTATATCTGCTAATCTGCAGTTATCATATTTACATATGTTTAAAATTGCAGTTGTGAATTATTATCATTGCTGTCAGTATTGTAAAACTGTTAAGTAAAGGTGGATTTATTCAATTTTGATTTGCATTAGTAATAGCAATTACGTTTAAGAGTTGAAACGGTTGGATCATTTAGTCATTTTTTTTAATTTTAGCAATAACGATAACTTTAATAACTCGACCATGAATATTCCAACTTCTAGAATCTTACGGCTATAGCTGGAATATCGTTTAAAATGCGCATGTCATGACAACTGACAGATACGAATACATGTTTCATAGGTCCATGTTCATTTTTCAATCACAATTAAACTGCTGGGACATACTTGCAATGCAGTCGATGCTTTCCCTTTCTTTCATCTCCATGATCGCAATATGAACAAAACAACATTTCAAATTAAAAATAGCCAAATAAGTTATATTTACTGGAATACAAAACTGAGTGAACTGTTAATTTTCAAACGTGTCCTGTCACTCTTAAAGTTATTGCTAAATCTAAATTCGTCGTATAAAAAAGGTTCTTCACATAATTATTCTTACGCTTATTGCTATTCTTATTCCTATTGCTATTGCTAAAAAAAATTACTAAATCCACCTTCAAGTTCTTCAATTTGGATATCGTTATTTTCAAGATATTCACTTCATCAAAGAAAAAGCCGAGGTGAAAGTTAAACTTGAGGCGTTTATGTCTGAGGCTGAAGTGACTGGTCAATAGTAAAAGATTTGTTGACGGATGGTGGGAAAGAATTTGATAATAAGGATATCAAAGAATAATCGCCAACTACGGATTCCCTCATAGTATTACAATGCCGTAGTCTCCTGAACAGAACGGTGCAGCAGGAAGGAAGAATCGAACACCGGTGCCACTTTCAGGGGAGGTATGACTCCGATCATGATTTGAAACAGCAAACAGGCTCCAGTTACCCATTTGGAAATTTTTGGGACAGATTGTTCTGTCCACGTTCCAAAACAGAAACGTTCAAAATGGCAGAAAAAGAGCGAAAAAGGATACCTTGTTGGTTATTGTGTAGACCAGGACGGGTATAGAATATGTATAATCCATAAAAATGATGTGGTTTTGAGTCGGGACGTCATTTTTAAAAATGAAGTAACTGTCGAAGAAAATATTGCAATTTTTGATGGAACTGTCACCAATGTTCCAGTTGCACAAAATAGTTCCCTAGACATGTTGGGAGTCCCTAGAGCTCGAGCCACTTCAGAATCAAATGAAGATATAGAACCTGAATTGTTCAAAAACGAGCTGCGAGATAGAGACAAGCTTCATAAGCCTGAGAAGTATGATGAGAAGAGGCCTAGGCATCAACTGAGGCAGGAAAGTGGAAACAAGCGATGGATGAAGAAATGCAGTCTTTACTTGAAAATGATACCTGGGAGATTGTAGATTTGCCACCTGGGAGGAAAGTCATAAAGAACCGCTGGGAATTCACAATCAAAAATAATCAACTGAGAGAAATCAGATAAGAGGCTCGACTGGTAGCAAAAATTCTTTCTCAAGAAGGTGGTATTGATTTTGACGATACTTCCTCACCAGTTGCAAAGTTTGATACAATCAGAACCGTTTTATCAGTTTCCAGCTCTGGAAATTCGCCTCTGTCACAATTTGACGTGAGACTACATTTCTGAATGGAATGGTAGAGGAGAAAATTAACATCGAGTAGCCGAAGAGTTATCAAGATGGCACCAATAGGGTGTGTAAACTGTTAAAATTATTACGCATTACTCGCTAAATATACCTTTTCTAGAAGTACTTGACTTTTCTTATCAAATAATTTATTGACAGTATAGTACATCATCAAAATATAAATAACACAACCAATCTAATATACAAGATGATAAAAGTTATTGTCATACACAATTCATAAAATCAACACATTATATTTTCAACACTCCTTCTTAATCTGATGTTGAGAAAATCGATTTGACTTATCCCATTCGTTTCATCATCTTGAAATGTATTGGACCAATCAGACCTTTGGTATATCTGCAGTCATTTCTCCGGTAGGCAAATACTCGATCTTGATATGGTTTTTATCTACGGCTTGCCTCACGAAATGAAAACGAACATCAATATGTTTGATCCTGTAGTGGAAAATAGGATTGGCAGAAAGCTTCTGTCCACTTTATCATTATAAATCACCATTGGTTCAGAATTTTTATCCAGTATCTCCGAAAACAATCGCATTGAGTAAATTGCTTCCTCAGCTCCCTCTGTCAATGACATATATATTCAGTTTCAGTGCTGGAAAGAGCCACTGTTCGCTGCTTTTTACTTTCCCAAAAAAAACTGCTTCTGCCAGAGTAAATGCATAGTCCGTATATGACGCCTATCTAGTACATTTCCACCTCAGTCTGCGTCGACATATCCAGTTATATTTTGCCGACTTTCCTTGAACAAAAGACAGTGATCCCTGGTACCCTTCAGATATCTCAATATCCGTTTTCCATGTTTCCAGTGTTCCAGTGTGAAACTGGTATTGAACTGACTGAGTACACTGGTTGCATGTGAAATATCTGGTCTTGTGCATACAGCTAGATACATAAGTGATCCAATCAAACACTGATAAGGTACATCAGGCTGTTTTTCATCACTGTTTGCTTTTTTAAGCTGCAAGTTTGTTTCCATAGGTGTACCAATAGGTTTACACTCCGTCATGCCGAATCTAGCGGGAATTTTGTCAATATATCTACTCTGATCTAACTGGATATTTCCGTAGTGGTCCCTACAAATTCTCATTCCTAGGCATTACTTTGCTCCTCCAAGGTCCTTGATTTTGAATTTCGACACAATTTATGTTTCAAGATTTCTTTTTCGTTTTTGTCATTTGAAAATATGAAAAAATCATCAACATACAAGGGTATTATAACAAAACTTCTACCATTTGATTTGAGATGAACGCAAGGTTCTTATCTCGACCTTTGCTATCCTATATCAATGAGAACTCCATTTACTTTCTCATTCCAAGCTCTAGAAGATTGTTTAAATCCATAAATAGTATTTCTCAGCAAGCAAACCTTGTTTTCTTCACTTGGTAAGACAAATCCGTCCGGTTGATTCATGTAGACCTCCTATTCTAAATCGACATTCGGAAAAACAGTTCTGACATCAAGATGGTCTACTTAAAAGTCATATTCAACAGAAATTCAAACAACATTCTTATAGTTATAGTCACTACTGGAGGAAAAGTGCCATGAAAATAAATACCATACTTCTGAGTGAAACCTTTGGCTACAAGTCATGCTTCATATTTGTTCACTTCATTTGAATTGTTTTTCTACTTGAAAACCCATTTGTTTTCTAACAATTTCTTACCTCCTGGCAAGTCCACCAACTCCCATACCTTATTTTCAATAAGAGAATTATATTCGTCTTTCATAGCATTTTTCCACATTTCCCTGTCATATCTGGACATGGCATCTTCAACGGTTACAGTATCATCTTCAATTTCTGATATAGTATGATACAATTCGAAGTTTGAGAAATCTTTTGGTTTCCTTCCTCTCAAGGGATATCGCCTTTCTTCTCGATCTGAATCGAATACATTTTCACTTGATGAATGATCCTCATATCTCTCTGTATGCTGTGATTCCCCTTCTTCCACAATATCCACCATATCCACCATATCTCCTTGAACTTCATCACTTGATTCCTGTGATAAAACTTGATGTAATGGCACATTAGCATCAATGTTTACTGGATTCTGGTGATTTCCAAAATTCTCAATGAATACAACATCTCTGGCTTCCACCATTTTCGAAGTATCTTCGGGATCTGATAAACGATACCCTTTTGCATCTTCACAGTATCCAACAAATATGTACTCTTTACTCTTTGTGTCCCATTTGGTACTGTTCTGTTTGGGTATATGAACAAATTCCTTACAACCAAATATCCCAAGATGACTCAAATCCACTTTCTGGTTCGTCCATAATTCTTCTGGTAACTGGATACCACTATAAGGACATCGATTTTTTAGGTAAACAGTTGAGTTGCACGCTTCTGCCCACATTCTTTAAGAACAATTTGCATCCTGCATCAGAGATCTTGCCATTCCGCTGCTGAACTATTTTGCTGTGGATAATATGAAATTGTCGTTTGATGCCTTGTACCATTGATTTTCAAGAAATTATTGTTCACATATTCCCCTCCATTGTCAGTTCTGATAGATTTTATTTTCTGATCAGTCTCATTTTCAACCATAGCTTTTAAATCTTTGAAAGTATTTGTTACTTCATTTTTGGATTTCAAAAATAAACAAATATCTTCCTGGTACAATCATCAGTCAGTAGGTATTTTGCTACAACATATGACTTCTCTGACATTGGTCCGTAGAGATCTGAATGAATAAGCTCCAATTTGTTTCGAGATTTCTTCCCTTTGGAAACTTTGAAGGGTTTCACACATTGTTTCCCTTTAATACAATTTATGCAAGGATTACCATTATCATCATTTTTGAAACTTATGCCAGTTGTCAAACCATTTCCCAACATTCTCATCGACTTTCTGTTCAGATGGCCTAGTCGCCGATGCCATAAATCATGAGAGGTTACAGTTTTGGCTCCTACTATACAGGGTGTTTCCTAACTACGGTACGAAACTTCAGGGGGTCATTCGTTAGGTCATTTGACAAAAAAAAGTTCCTATGAACATATGTCCGGAGTTGCTTCGTTTCTGAGATACAGGGCGTAGAAGTATTAAAAAAAAAGGTATATAATATATATATATATATATATATATATATATATATATAAAATATCCTGAATATCCTGATACCGATGTGATTGAAATGTAGTACAGCTATTTGAAGTAATAAGGCAATTATTTGGCCCCAAGTAGGTCCACGGGCGTCTCAGTGGGCACCACAGCCAACAACATAGAGAAAAAAAAGGACTTTGTTTTTGTAGTATTTTATTTTTTCAGTTTAAACAACTCTTTGGTCCCTTGTGTTTTATTCATATCAAGCTTCGTTTTCGAGAAAAAAATACTTTAACTTATTCTACAAATTATCCATGGACAACATAAAATACAAACCTAAAGTAAAAAATAAACAATTTCGACCTTAAAGTAAATGAACAAAATGTCCACCGTCTGATAAAATACACGACTGCAATCGATGTGTCATTGATTGTCTGACACGTTCAAAAATACCTGGAGTATTCCTTATGACATTGCAATGGTCGCTTATTCGATTCCTCAAGTCATTCACATCTAGTATAGGGGTTTCATAAACGAGAGGCTTCAGATGACCCCATAAATAGAAATCTAGAGGATTCATATCAGGACTGCGAGCGGGCCAATGTTGAGGTCCTGCACGTCCAATCCAGCGATTAGGGTAGGTGATGTCGAGATGCTGACGAGCAAGAACACTGAAATGAGCTGGAGTTCCGTCGTGCATAAACCACATGTTGTCTCTTACAAGTACAGGTACTTCTTCCAACAAAATGGGTAAATGATTTGAAAGCCGTGTAGGATGGACCTGATAATCTTGCTGGTCCAATTAGGTAGCCACCAATAATTCCTACCCAAACGTCCAGCGAAAATCGTTGCTGAGAAAGACTTTCTCTAAAAATGTGGGGATTTTCGTCGACCCAGAAATGGTTATTGTTAAAGTTCATAATAGAATCTCGTGAAAAATTTGCCTCGTCCGTAAATAAAATATTTGGTAAAAAATTATTATTGTGTGCCATCGTATGAATCAACCACCCGCAAAACAATGATCTTGGGTGATAATCCCTAGGCAGTAGAGCTTGGACCCGCTGTATGTGATATGGGTATAGGAGGTTCCTTTTTAGAACTTTCCAAACGGTTTTCGGGCTTACTTCAAGCTGCAGCACAATCTTCCTGGTACTATTTGAAGGATCTTCTTCTATCGCATCAAGTATAGCTTCTTCTAGTTCAGGCGTTGTTACAGTTTCTGGTCTTCCACCACTTACATTTTTATTGAAACTTCCAGTTTCACATAATCTTGCATGTAGCTAAATGTTTTAGCACATGGAATTACTCTGGTAGATTATCCGTGCTTCTTCCGCATTTCCATTTGCTAATCCATAAATAAAGTGCATGTCAGCCATTTCAGCGTTAGTAAAAGTATTCATGATGGAATCACTGCTAATTGACAACTCTGACTTTTACTGATATGACAATACTATCACTGTCAGCTGGTCTCCATAGCAGGTAATCATGATTATAGAGTGCCTTCATTTTTTTTTGTTCTCGAAAACTAAGATAAATATGAAAAAAATAGAGGAGGCCAAAAAGTTGTATTTTTACCACGCTTATAAAAAACTTTTCAGAACCCACGCTTATATTCAAATACACTGAAAAGGAGAAAATAATTTTTTTCTCAGTATTGTTGGCTGTGGTGCCCACTGAGACGCCACTGGACCTACTTAGGGCCAAATAATTGCCTTATTACTTCAAATAGCTGTACCACATTTCAACCACATCGGTTTCAGGATATTCAGGATATTTTATAAATACCTTTTTTTTTATACCACTTCTTTATATCTCAGAAACGAAGCAACTCCGGACATATGTTCATAGGAACTTTTTTTTGTCAAATGACCTAACGAAACACCCCCTGAATTTTCTAACCGTAGTTAGGAAACACCCTGTATTTGCTTGCAATGGAATTGTTAGATTGTTCACCCTGAATATGCCATCATTATTTGATGCATTGATTTCAAAATGTCCTTGTATCTTTCGGAAATCACTTTTGTGACATATTTGACAGCTAGTGTTGTCAAAAGTGACAAGTGTTGACACAGACAATAAGTTTGCTGATATTTGTGATACATAGAGGACATTTTCAATGATTTTCTCATTTCAATCAATATAAATTTGTATATTTCCAGAACCACTAGTAAGTATTCTCTCATTGTTGGCTACAGTCACCTCCAATCCTTTGCTTTCTTTGTTGAAATCAGTCATCCAATCTTTTTTCATAGTCATATGCATAATTGCCCCTGAGTCCAAATACCAATCCATATTATTTGTATTTACTCCTAGAGCAGTGAGAAAAACATTTGTCTTGATTGGTTTGTCCTTGTTAGCATGTATCAATTCAGGACAGTCAGGCTTCTTATGACCTATTTTACCATATTTATCACACTTCCATCTAGGTCCTCGCATGTTGTTTCCCCTTCGAAACAAGAGCAGAGTCTCTTCCATCGCTATTTGCTTTTATACTTTCCATCAAAAGCTTAGACTTCACGAATTCACTTTTGAGTTTTTGTTTAGAACTTTCCAGAGCCATAATCATTGTATTGAATTCCGAAAGTAGTCCACTAAGAAGGATAACTGCGATGAACTCGTCATCAATAGGAGAATTTATATCAGCTAACTTTTGGGATAGAGACATAACTTCAGAAATGTATATATATATATATATATATATATATATATATATATATATATATATATATATATATATTATATATATATATATATATATATATATATATATATATATATATATATATATATATATATATATATATATATATATATATATATATATATATATATATATATGCTGGATTAAAAATCAAGATAAACGTGGATAAAAGCAGTTACCATGAATTAATAGCATTTTAGAAACAAAGGGGTGTCAGATACCGCCCTAAAAAATCACGGGCACTGTTATACAGGGTGATTCAGAAGTACTTTGACGAAAGTCAGGAGGTGATTCCTCGCAATATTCTAATATGAATTGTCCAAATAAATATATGTCCGGAAACGCTCCGTTTCCAAGATACAGGGTGTTGAAGTTTAATTTTCATTTTCGTTTTTTTTTTGAAATACTGACCTCAATCAAACAAAAATTGGTATTGAAAGGTTTTTTGAGGTGTCGAATTTGAACCTGATGTTATTATTGCTCTTACTCGTAGGGAGTGCCACCTATACGTTTTTCTCTATTTTCAAAAATTCATAACTTTTTTAGCGTACTTCTAGCAAATTTTCCAGTGAGAATATCAATTTTTCTATCACATCTGCGTGAAAAAACTACTCTTGTTACAAGTCGCTATAAGCAACCGTTTTCTAGATATTTGGACTTGAAAATTTCAAGTCGATTATTTGATAATCGATGCGTGTTGAAGTTATTACCATTATTTTGCATTTCTCACAAGAATGTTCAGGAAATAAATTTTACGTTTAAGTGAGTAGTTTTTTTTTTGTAGGGGGCGCCACCCATTCTATTTATTTTTACTCATTTAAAACAGTTATTTTTGTATCAAGGGTGCAAAATCTGTATTCGTTTTAATACAACTTTCAAGAAATATCAACATTTTATTTCAAGAAATTTGGAACATGTAGAAAAGGAAACTAAATTGTATTCAAATGAAATGTTCAAAGTGTCCACATTCTGCGAAGATAGAAGCATTCAGTATTCAGTCTTCAGTCATTGAATCTCGTACCCGCTCGAAAATTATTGGTGTGTTTCTTATTGCTTCACAGGCGTCTACTATTCAGTTTCTTAGATCTTCCTCGTTCGCTACTGGAGTTTTATAAACTAGTGAATTCAAATGTCCCCAAAAATAAAAATCTAGCGGGTTTAGATTTGGGGACCTTGGTGCCCACGCCTGGTTAGGTTCTTCTACACCCCTATCGATCCATCGATTTGTATAGAGAGTGTTAAGGAATTCCCTGGCTACAACGCTAAAATGGGCCGGAGCCCCATCATGCATGAACCACATGAGGACACGAATTTATAATGGTACATTCTGAAGTAGTCCCGGCAATTCATTTTCTAAAAAGTCCCTATAAGTTGCGCCATTCAGTCGGAACGAAAGGAAGAAAGGACCTTTCAAGTAATTGTCAATTATTGCCGCCCATACATTTACAGAAAATTGATACTGATAATGTCTTTCACTAACTTTGTGCGGATTTTCCAGAGCCCAAATATGGTTGTTATGAAAGTATGTGATAGCATTTCGGGAGAAGTTTGCCTCGTCCGTTGAAGAGTACATATCTTAAAAAACCACTGACACATAGTAATGCGTTGGGGAAAGTCTCGTGGCAAAAGAGCTTATACCCTTTGAATATGGTATGGATAAAATTGTTGACCGTGGATAATTCTCCAAACTGTGGACTGAGTAGAATTGAGAGATTCAGCAATTATTTTTGTACTTGTTTCTGGATTCTCCTCGGGATCGTTCAAAACAGCTTCTTCCAATTCTGGGGTTTGGACTGCTCGTTGTCTTCCAATAATATCAGCTGCTCTCTCAAAGCTACCTGTTTCTGCCAAACGACAGTGGAGACCGGTAAATGTTGGAGCTGAAGGCAGTACTCGATTAGGAAATCGCTCCTGGTAAATACGTCTTGCTTCGCGCGCATTGCCATCCGCAAGGCCATAAACGAAATGAGCATCATTGTTTAAATAATCAATTTTTTCAAAATTAGTGTTTTAAAACATACAGAAACTTCAAAATAACAACAAAACGTCTGTCACATAATATGAAATTACGAAAACTACTTACTTAAACGTCAAATTCATTTCCTAAGCATTCTTGTGAAAAATGCAAAACAATGGTAAGTGATAACTTTAACACGCATCGATTATGAAATAATTGACTTGAAATTTTCAAGTCCAAATATCTAGAAAACGGTTGCTTATAGCGACTTGTAACAGGGGTAAGTTTTTTACGTACATATGATAGAGGAATTGATTTATCTACTGAAAAATGTGCTAGGAGTACGCTCAAAAAAGTTATGAATCTTCAAAAAATAAAAAGACGTGTAGGTGGCGCCCCCTACGAGTAAGAGCAATAATTACATCAGGTTCGAATTCGACACCTCGAAATACCTCTCAATACCAATTCCCGTTTAATTAAGGTCAGTATTTCGAAAGTTATTTAGCAGTGCGAAAATTGATCCTTTCCCTGCCTTTTTGTGGCCGGCAGTGCTTCGTTGGTTCTATCACAGAAACTACCCAACAACTTATATAGCATATTTCTCTTCTTTTCTGTCTCTGGCCAAGTACCTATTTTTGGTCCTTTTTGCGACAGAACAACTCCCATCGTACCCAAAGAAGTTTGACTTCAAAAATATCTGTTCGTGATATCCGCTCAACAGATAATCAAACATGAAAGATCTCCATATTGAAGTCGAAAAATTAGGTTTTTCTAAATTTACATTTGATGTGTGAGCCTTAAATTATCGAACAAACATTTTAATGGTATCCGGTATTCTATATTTGAAAAATACCTATCGAAGACGTAACATGATCATTGACATACAAGCATTTCAACGTGACACTGTATGTCATCCATCCGATTAATTCACAGTAGATTCATTCAATCAGTTTTACTTAGTGTTAGGAACAGTTTTTCCAATATCTGACCGACAATATCTCACTTCATACGGATTTGTGCAAGTTGAATACCTTGTTCTATACTATCATGTATAATTTTCATTTGCTTATTGAATGTAAGGGTATAAAAACAAAAGAATCAGCCTTGCCAGCATTGGTTATTTTGTCGGAACGAAATATTACCAACCCTGCTCTTAGTATGTTTGAAATATTATTTTGTAAACTGAAAAGTGGAACATTTTCTCCAAAATATTGGTACACCTAGCCCACTCGCTAGAACCGCGCCTTTATTATGCAAATAGCTTTTGGCGAGCTATCGAAAGGGTAATAAATAAATGACGAATCATTTTTCAGTTTCACCAGGACTAATGAGTTCGGAGAGAGTCAATGCAACATCATGTACATTCGTTATTATGACATAAATTTCAAAGTTCACTAGCACTTCATATAGTATTATTTAATGCCTTCATAATAGTTACCATAGAAACATCTGCGTACAGTGGGGATCTTTAACAAAATATAAATACCAGAAATCTTCTCATGGGGTTAGTATTGTAGCGATAATCAAATAATCAAAATGAAGGTGTCAAATCAAGCTTTGTGTTGCGTAAGTGAATGTTTTTTGTACCAGTGATTGTCAATCATGCTGCTGAATGAGTGAAATCTTGTTGAAGTGCGTTTAGTTTTGTCAATAAAATGTGAAGGAAATAATCAATTATCTTATAACCGAATTTGTACAGAAAGTAAAAGTTTGAAGTGTCAATATTCGGCCATTTTCAACATCATATGTAATCCAGTACAGAAGATATCTCCACATGTATTTCGTTCAACTTCAAATATTCCTTGTTTTTTATTTTTTCAACCTGGAACCACTTTGAAACTCGTTTACATCCATACTGAAAATCACGTGTGATATTTACCTTTGACGTACCGATTACTCATTCAAAGTTTAAAAAAATTATAAATGAAATTTATTTCGGAATGAGAAATGTGATACTCAGTATTAAATACTTTCCCCAATGATTTTCCATTTCTCGATTCCTTTCAACTGTTTGAATTGAATGAATATTTCACAAATTTCCAGTTTCCAACGGACAAAATTAATTCTATTTTCAATGTCATACACACAATAAATAATGATCATTCAAAGTTCACTCCATCAATTATATCACTAATATCACCAGTCGTTGAAATTGAGTTAACATGGAAAAATTAATCTGTGACTTCTGATTTTTCCATAATTTCTCTACAAATGGATGAATAATAGGAAAGGACTGCAGAAAATTCAATTTTGGAAATTTTAACGACTTAAGTATCACCAGCATAGAGCGGTGTGGAATTCTTTGAAATGTTTTGATAGTTACCTATTTCTTATATATCAAGGGTTTTGAGAAATTAAATTTTGAATTGGAAGCCATATTTTTTTGATAATAATAAGATAAAATCTGAAATTCCTATGAGAAATTCGGATTTGAAAAATTATTAGCAATAGAGCAATAAAACAATATACTCAATCAACTGGTATTTTTCAAAAATAATGAAATATAAATGGGTTTTACATTTTTTTTTTCTATTTGAGGATCGATAATAATTTTTATGAATGCTCTATTCTGATTGCTGAATCTGTTGGTTCATGCACCTCATCCAGGGATATATACCTCTATGTGTTCCTCGGTAGAAGCTCATTGTCCGAGGTTGTCAACGATGCCAATGCCAGTTATAAGGTCCAATCAGATTTCACGATCCCAGCGACTCACTCGTTGGTAGTTATTTGCAGGTTCATGGCATGATAACAACATCATAATTCGACCCACTATACATATATGTTAGAAGTTGGCCGCAATGAGTTTGCTTGCTCTACTTCTGTTTTCAATCCTCACTGGTAAATACGAGTGCTGCTTTATTGAATGTTTGCAATTTAGAATGCTTCGAAGGGTGTTTATATCCCTTCATTCACGATATCCCGATGAAAACTCAGAAGTGAACATACATTATTTGATTCTGATCTACAGATACTTATTGTCTGCATATTCTGTACTAACGAAGGGCTGATATCCAGAAACCATGTATGGTAATCCTCCCACTGTCAGCTGGTATGATCGCAGGTTCTACAATCTTTTTCATCTTCAGCAACGTATCCCACCAGAATATGAGCAAGTATTCCTGGTTTCCTCTCGGAGAATCTTCATGTACCGATGTACTCTGAGCCTAGCTTTCTGAGGTGTTTTCTGAGTTTGCAGATCTCCGTTAGGAATGCCGTTATTGAAGTTGTCGAAGAGCTCTCCTCCATGCAACTCTCAATGCTTCTTCCTCTTCATTTTCTACCTGGAAATTCGGCAGGACACCGTATGGCTCTGATCCGCTTATTTGTTAGCTTTTACTTCGACGTAATGTGCCACTTAACATAGTATATAAAGTATCAAGAATGGTGAGAATGGTTTACTGGTTGATGACAATGTTTGAAGACTGAGCACAGCGAAGTCTCCAATATTGTCTGAAACCAGTAAACCTAGTCCGGTCGTACAGAAAGGTTTATTTTGTTATTTCTGCCTAACTCATTCAATCCATGGAGGCATTTCCTTGCCATCTTTGATTTGATATTAGGAGAACTCAACGCTTCAGTGGATGCTGGGCTATTGTGAAAAACTGCAATATCTTTATTCGGGTGCCCAATTCCCTCGTGGGTTTTGAAATCGTCTGTTTATTGTGGTGTTTTCTTTCATTTTGGGAATATATTACATGCTCCTGTCTCTCTTATTACTCAGTTGCTGTTTTTCCCCTAGTTAGTTAATATATAACATGCACAGGCTAATCCTTCTGTGGTTCTTGCATATTTATCTCCAGCCTCTTGGTAAATCAAGGTGAATGAAATATATTAGCTGCGAATTTTTTTCGAAGCTGAATTCTTCGACGATTTTGTCTATTTGAGACCAGCTTGGTGTGCACCTTGAGTGGGGAGTGAGTCCATTACATGATGCATTTTCTTCATGAGTCCGACTTCCATCAACATGAAATGAAATGCAGACATGACTATTTCCAAGTTTTCCTCATTGTGACTGTGTGGTCCTGTCGTGCCATACTTTTGTTCTGTTGGGAATCATTGTACATCCGCAGTTCTGATGGGTTATAGCCTCACATTTTTCGACAATGCTGATTGAACTGCCTCACTAGCGATCTTTTTCACGGTTTAGTTCCAAAGGGTACCTTACTTCTTGTTTTCATTCTGCCCCGTCCAGGTCAACCGTATCGAAGTTTTGTTGTTGATAAATTGATTTTTAACTTTCCTGGCAGGCACCAACTTCCAGTGATTTCAAACCCTCTGTTTATAAGACCACAGAGAATCCCTGCCAATTTGGCTTTGGCAATGATGACAATGTTGTCAGCGTATCCAAAACATGTGGCACCATGTTGAGTCAACAATAAGCAACATCAAGAATTTTTCAGAAACATTCAGAAACAAATTCCAGAAACAAGCAATATAAACACAATGTTCCTATGTGTTGCTTTCTGTGTGGACAGACTCATGTCAAACGATCTTGAATTGAAAGTTCCAGAATCGCAATCCAATAATCATGGAAGATGAGGGTGAGATCAGGTGTTGTAGAGTCTCCTCCGTTCGTCCTCTACTAGGCTTCACATTAAAGGTCACAAAGTTATTTCTTATCTACAACATTTCATGGTACCGACTTGAATGCTTTCGATGTCCGCCTCCATTATAGCGATGCTCTGGCCTGCAATTGTCTCATTTCTCTAGATGAAGTTCATTCCTATAATCTGCAAGTGCTCTTTCCATTGCTTCGTGCGAGGTATTCTCGAATTATCTTCCTATGTAGAAGGAGGCGCGGATGGCAGCTCCTTTGTGCTTCAATGACTTCCTGTGGACAGGTAGTCAACATATGAATATTTTTCTATTCCACAACAACTTCGCACGACTATCGATAATATATGAGATTCGTATTAACCAGAAAAGCAGTAACTTTTGTATATTAGGCCATACACTCATTGTGAAGTAACCATGCAAATGAGTTTCTTCAGAAAAAAATAAGCAAGTCAAACTATATTTTGTAAATTGGATACCACTTTTGGGTCCTTCATACCTTGATGAATAGCTCATAGTGGGTCTGGAGGAAATGTTTAATCAAAAAAATTATAGTTTATACTGATCTATGAAAAATAAATGTTAACTAATAAGTTTTATCAACAACATATTTTCAATGAAATTGATATAACATTAGGAGTATGCGAAAAAAAATATGTCTGAGTGATCTGGATTGAATTCTACTGAACATCCAAATGTGTAACTCAACCTGGATTACGCCATCCCTGCAATTCTTCACAATCCAGTGATTCCTTCACGAAGAGATTATTCAAAGTCATCGTGTATCTGCTATTTTCAATGGAATATTGTATAAGAGTTTCAGTCAGTTATTTAATCAATTTTTTTGGCCTTTTGGTTTATTGCTCCCTGGAGGAGGTTATTTGATCAATTTGTCCAGTTTATTTTTAGAATTATTGCTGTCCTCCCTGGTCGATAGATATTGATCTGGGTTTTTTCTAGGTTACTTTTGGTGCCGTCTTCTTGGCTGTATCATATGCTCAACAGCAGCCGCAAGGAGAACCAATACCCATAGTGAGATACGAAAATGAAGGTGTTAACGCCGATGGGTCCTATCAGTGGAGGTGAGTTTCATATACAGGGTGTCCCCAACTCGATGGCCTATTAGACGTTTATGGAGAATGAGACACAGGGTTATTTTGAAAATTTTGTTTCTTGGGTAATTAGTTTCTTTCAGAATATTCGATAATATACAGGATGTTCCATTTAAAAAAATGTACTTTCCACCATTTTTGTATCTATCGGAAAAATCACAAATTTTGATCGACCCTGTATAATAGAGAACAAATTCCTTTGGAGATAACTGATGCACAGAACATTGGTAAACTACACCCCAAATTTCAGCTTCGTACGAGTCCAAATACCACAGTAATAAACATTTTGCACAAAAAATAAGGAAATCAATGTATTTCGCGAAAACCGCTTGAGATAGGTATAGGGAAGTATCATACAAAAATGATCGTAAAGTAATGGAAAAGCAAGAAATGTAATGTTATACAGGATGTCTCATTCAAAATATCAAAGTTGTTGCTACTATTCAATACAAGTGGCAACCACCAATCACCCAAGAAACCAAATTTTCAAAATTCTCCTGTGTCCCGTTCTCCAGAAACGTCTAATATGCCATCGAGTTTGGGACTGGAAGAACAGTTGATCTTCAAGTGTCCGCTTAAAATTTCGATATTTTTCTATTTTTTTCACGACTTCCAAAGGTTGAACAGATTATATTAACCTAGGGTTATAAAATCATTCAGTAGTTTTTACTATCAACACCCGATATTCCATATAAACAATATCCGGCATACTAACTGAACATACAGAGGGCATCAATGGCATATTAAATATTATGATAAATTTCACAATGTACTCATACATATAACAGAGCCCGAAATTATATATATATATATATATATATATATATATATATATATATCTCTTTATTTATTAAAACTAATTCATTTACAATAGTAAATACATTGTCACATTATTCACGGCAAAAAAACCCATACACAGTTATCCATCCCACTCTACCAAACCGTACTCCACACATCTTTGAATATAATGTTGCTAGGTATTACTGAAAAAAAATTCCAGCCCACATTCATAACCCGTCATGGGATATGATCAATTAATTTGTTTGAACAGGGTGCTCATAAAATCATCGACTCAAAGATGATATCTAGTCAGTATCTTCCATCGTTCAAGATGAGCTCTTGATGGGTATTCATGTTGAAAAAAAAACATCCTCAATTGAATATTGAATAGAAAAACAAACTTAATTTTTATTGTGGCCTTTTCAATTTTCAGAAAAATTGTTCTATTTCCTTTCCATCATATAAAAATGCAATGTAATAAAATATGATTCAGTCAACGCTCTCTAATATTACCCAGGATGTCAATTCATAGACTTTCATTTTGAATTTCAGTTTCGAAACTGCAAACGGAATAAGGGCACAAGAGCAGGGTCAACTGAAGAATCCAGGAACCGAAAATGAAGGACCCGAAGTACAGGGTTCCTTCGAATACACCGCTCTAGATGGCACTCCTATATCTCTGAGCTACATTGCGAACGAGGGTGGCTTCCAGCCACAAGGTGAACATCTACCCACTCCCCCACCCATTCCACTTGCCATCCAGAGATCACTAGAGTATAATGCAGCACACCCAGAAGAAGAAGAGCCGGCTAGACCCCAGAGGGAATTACCCAAACAGTCTTACAATAATAATCAACAATTCCAAAGTAATAATCAACAATTCCAAAGGAGATACTGAGACTATTCAAACACATCCATCAGAGCTCATTCTTGTATAAACTACTTAATAAATTTCATCATATTCAAGTTAGAATTTTGATTGAAAACCTTTTTACTCCTACGACTAATAATATTATTAACGTGTAAAAAGAGATTTCGACTGACTAACTACCAAACGATAAGTTTTATTGATCAGTTCCAGAGATTTATTAAATTATATTAATACCTCAAAAACTGTGTAATTTTTTAACAAAAAGCATGAAAATGAAGAAATAAGATATACAGTGTGACCCATTTAAAATGGAACCACCCCTGTAGAATACGCATTTTTCAATCATTCTCAATTTTTTTTTAATATTGAGCATCAAAAACTGTATCTTGACACAAATATTCATAACTTAAGTTTCATTTCCAAGGCACTCTGAGGTTTTTTTCTTCGTCAAGAACGGCAAAAGTTCATTAGGTAATTTTTGTTTTGAAATTTGACTACACCACTGGATTCGCTGTCGTTATAAATGGAAACCATGGCAATTTCATGAAAAAATATTGGTTAACAACGAAGTTACAACAACTTCAATTTTGGAAACAAAGTATTTGATTATAATTTTTATTGAGACTATAGACATATTTGAAATCTGGCAACACTGCCGATACAAAGTGGAACACCAGTGAAATCTTACAGCGAAAATCCGAAGTCAATAGCTCATTCCGTTCTACAGTTATAACTCCTGAAAGTATGGTAATGTGAGCGATTTGTGGTGGAAGCGATTTTGTAATAAAAATCTGACTACGCCACTGGATTTGTAAATTATATTCCCTTAAAATAATTTATTTGAATTAAGGTTATAAGTGTATTCGAAAATAACAGAAAATTGAAAATTCATTTTCAAGTTATGCAGTCTTCCATAGCCGATAAAAACGAAATGAACCGAATCAAGTTTTAAAGTATCAAAATTATTTATTGAATGATAAAACAGAAAGCAGGACAAAAAAATGTTCCTTTTAAATTCTGCAAAACTCAATTGAAACGAGCTTTTAGAGAAGGTATCAATAATTTGAGGTAAGGTGAACTAATACATTAGGCATAGGTATTGTACTGAATCAATAGTAGGCTGTGATTTAGTACACCACAAATCGCTCACATTACCATATTTTCAGGAGTTATAACTGTAAACCGGAATGAGCTATTAACTTCGGATTTTCGCTGTACAAATTCACTAGTGTTCTACTTTGTATCGGCAGTGTTGCCAGATTTTAAATATGTCTATAATCTAAATAAAAATTATAATCAAATACGTTGTTCCCAAAATTAAAGTTGTTGTAACTTCGTTGTTACCATATATTTTTTATGAAATTTTGATAGTTTTCATTTATAACGACTACAAATCCAGTGGTGTGGTCAAATTTGAAAACAAAAATTGCCTAATAAACTTTTGCCGTTTTTGACGAAGAAAAAAAACCATAGAGTGCCTTGGAAATGAAACTAAAGTTATGAAAATTTGGGTCAAGATACAGTTTTTGATGCTTAATGAAAAAAAAATATTTTCGAGATTGACTGAGAAATGCGTATTCTACAGGGGTGGTTCCATTTTAAATGGGTCACACTGTATAAAAAAATATATTGAGATGGATAGTTCATATATAGGTATAGGCAACTGTCTATCCCCGGTTTGCCCAGATATTGTCATGTCTGAACTTCAGTACAACTGTATAAGAAAACTGCCTTTTCAATGACTGTTTTATGAAGGCTTTGTAGACGATATCATAACCTATGTACCAGAAGACGAAATACCCAACAAATATTTAATAGCTATCATCCACGCCACGGATTCACGGTTGGAAAAAAAGAAAACGACAGGTTATCGATGTTGAGAAGGCAAATATTTTCAATTGAATATTGAGTAGAAAGATTTTTCTGAAAATTTAAATATCAACGATAAAAATGAAATTATTTTTTGAAATATCTAACAGAAAACAATCACTTGAACCACGCTGGACATTGAATCACATCTGATAGATATTGTAAAGGGATCCTTACTCAAAAGAAAAAATCTGAAAGTGAAAATTCCAGTCTCAATCAAGAACGCATATAGATGAATGATGCAGAGAAGGATGTTTTCCAAGAAGAAGTACTCACCAGAAATCATTTGTAACATTGATGCAAGAGTGGCATCGCATTTACTAGGTCTTCAATACATTTTTGTTGACGAAAATTCATTTCACACTTCCACGAGAGAATTGGAAAACAAATTTTAAGGAGCAATTGCACTTTGCAATGATGGACAAATATTAGACACATTCCTTTCTTTGAGTAAGGGTCGTTTGACAATAGCTATCCGATGTAGTTCAATGTCCAGACGTAGTTTTAGCCAGGGAAATAGTTGTTTTCTGTTAGATATTACGAAAAATAACTTCATTTTTATCGTAGATATTTCAATTTACAGAAAAATATTTCTATTCAATATTCAATCGATAATGTTTCTCTTTTCAACATAAATATCTCCCAAGAGGTTATTTTGAACGATGGAAGATAGTGACTGAAGTTTATTTTCCACATCTGACTTTATGAACAACCTATTTTTTAACAAATCGACAGGTTATCCTACTTAGATGTCACCACAATGAAAACAAACGAGAACAAAAGTTATACAGATTGGTAACCCGCTCCTACATTTCCTGAAAAATCTCTAAATTTTAGTTTTGCGCACTGTTTCAGTAAAAAACAAAATGATTCTGGATCTTTCATGCAAAGCTTTACGGTTATCACACTTCATTAACACTGATGAAAAACAATTATTCATCGAAATTAATAAATCAATTACTTTTTACAGAACATGATAATAATATTCACAAACCACATGAAGGCACAACTTTTCTCAAAATTTAAAAAAGTTGAAAAAAATATTAATAGACGTCCCTTGCAATATAGTTTTCAAAGAACAAAACCCTTTGCAAAAACACTTCACCAAATTCAAATCGGAAACACCAAAAGATCTTGAAAGCGATATTTTCTACAGAATACCGTGTGCCGAATGTAACAGAATGTACATCGTACAGACTTGACAATACTCAAAAACTAGAATGGTTGAACATAAACGCAGTATAAGACCTGAAAACCTCCTCAAAACAACTGATGAAATAGGTCTGGCAGAGCACAAGACAATAACTACAATAATCTGAAAGAGATGATCAATATGAAAAAATCCAGAAGCAAAATCAATCAAAAAGTAGACAACCAATTTTGGCCCAACGCCTATGCCCATCCAATAAATCAACTAAAAGTACCAAAGCAGGTGATTTCCCATATTTAGTGGAATAAGTTTTTTGGAAGCCCATGGTTTCATACACCTAATCGATTATAAGAACATCGTTAATAACTCACTAGTTCCGGAAGAAGGGAGAAATTTCTTTACAAATTCTGGTTGTTAGTTCATTTAAGAATTATATCACCTAACAGTATTATGAAAAGAAAGCAAACAAAAGAATTTCCTATTAATACATAGGTAAATGCATTTTACATCTTGTATATTCCGATTATACACTGTAGTGCCTTGTAGATGAATTCATAAAAGTCGAAATGTCGACAAGAATAAATAATGGTTTTAGTTATTACCACACCAAAATTCACAAAAAAATCGAAGGTTTTCATTTTTATCTACATGATCGCATAAAAAAGCAAAACAATTTTTGCTCACTACTGGTTATGTGCGTATTGATGCAGAATAATGTTAGTGGGGTTTGTAGTATCAAAATTCACATAACTTTCCATTCTATTCGTAACAGATGTTTGCTGGGTAAGTTAAGCTTCCACAATCTTGAAACATTTGAATAAATCATAAAGGACATAAAAAGTGCAGTGTAACGAAGCATTTTTTTCAAGCTCCGTTAATAAGAACGGCTAACCAACAGTTTGAAGTTACTTTGGTACGTCCCTGCCTATTTGGGAGATAATATTAATTATGGTCTGGCAACTAAATAATGCCTGTTAAGAAAATAAGTATTAATATACAAAGCTACTGGAACGATCACAAAACCGAGCAAAAAAAGTGCTGATGCCTTTTTGCATAGTACTGGCTTTTTTTACTATGATGATAGAAATTTATATTAGTAGAAACGCTTTTTCATAAGGGGACCAAAAGATAAGTTGCTTTTTGGTCCAGTTCTTATGTCAATCAGACAAAAAGTGCGTCTTCCTTTATGGGTTTTTGTCCGATATTTCTCTTAAATCTGGTTGGTATAAAAGCAGAGATTTAATTTGGATCGCTCGCTATTCTCTTTTCTTCCAGTCCGAGAACAAGTAATTGAAATCGTTCTGCGAGCCGTGAAAGAATGTTTTCCATAAATCATTCATGCAAAAGTTTTGTTTGAGTGGTGAGGTAACCGTAAGTGAAACATTCTGTATAAACTTTGATAACCTGTTGATTTGATTGTGTCATTAAGACACCTTTATAACCATATATCTCTGTTGTGTATATTTTCCCCTACTGTGTTTGATGGCCGGCTGAGTTCATCAGGTTGGCGAAACGCCTGATTGATTTTATTCCGTTCGTTGTGAATATTTCATACGATTCGCAGGTGTAAAATATTCCAGTCCAGTGACTCTCACGGTAAATCAAGTTATGTATTAAGTTGTTATTTCGGATTGATTTATGTCGTGGGGTATTTTTTTTTAACAAAGTACTTATCAATACTTCTCATCACTTCGATAGCAGGCTGTCTCACGAACTGACCGTCGTAACTTCATTTATTTCATATTATTTGACAATCTCACCGTACTCGGTAGGATTGCCACCGGTATTTGGTTCATTTTTTATTCTAGCAGGTATTAAGAGTATAATAGAATTCATAATGGCCTGGTTATTGATTGAACGAAATATTGAAGTTGACATTTTTCATCTATTTAGCTGATGTGGAGTTTCAATATCCTATAGCAAGATATTGATGACCATTCGATGCCACACTACCCCGAGAAACGTTCTTAGGTGTTGTCGGGGGTAACAATATATCAGTTTTTCCACCTACTGAAGTTGTGATGCATGGCCGAACGAACGAAGCAGTTGGTGCGTTAATAAATTAGGTGACAAGTTACAATTTTTTTTGTTTTCCTCCAGATACCTGCAGAGTAACGTTTTTGTTCATCTCAAAATGATAATAAGATACAGATATAAGAGCTTTTTTATTCAGAATCAAATTCCTGACGGTGGTTTTATAAGATACTTGATTTTTCCCACGAATATGATAAGTAATACACGTTGATGTCTCGTACGCAGAACCCAAGCCATATAACTGCTTCCGACTGAGGTGGTACTTAGCAAGGGGTAGATCAGGAGTGTGATGCCACCGTAGTTTGGGCTTTCACAAAGGGTGATGCGAGATATTGAAGTGGTGTAGTTTTCTCTCCGTGAAGCCCAAAGAAATTATTACGAGTAGCCGGTGAAGTTTTTTGTTTGGAAACGAATTCACAAAGTCATGAAGTTGAAGTGGGTGGATTTGATTCCCAAGAAGCCACCAGAAAAATCACTTTCTGAACTTGGATTGTAAAAATAAGAAAATCGGTCTCCGGGGTGACAAAGTAAGATGGATTGGGTAATTATATTTTGCCAAAGGTGTTCTACTTTATGTTCATTGTTGGAACTTATAAACTGATAAGTCTACGTTCATCTGTTCAATTTAGTGAATAAAATATATTGTTGAAGTTCTCATAACCTTGTGTGATAAATTCAAATTTTGAAAAAAGTTGGAGTTTAAATACAAAAATTATAGTGTGGGTACATTTGGAAGCTTCTATGTGAAGAACCTTTCATTTTTTCAAGCATATAAACTATAGAATCAGATTTCAGTCCCAAAGGTTGTAATTAAAGCCTACAGGCCTTTGGAAATTTCAATTATGTCAAAAGACCAGACCCCTGGATATTTCTGTATCTTCATCTGTTGCTACCCCTGGTAAGTGGAGTAAACCACTATAAAATAGTTCGAATTAGTGTCTTGGTGTCATAAATACAGTAACGATTCTAGAAAATCGCTTTACGCAGTAATCAAACTTCTATTCTCACCATTAGGTTATATAATCCGAAATACACCAACTGAAGTGTACTTCAGTTCATCAACTTTTTTCTTCGAAGGCAACACAGATTCCTAACCAAGTGAATATTCTTTCCACAGCCGAAAAAAAAACTACTTTGGTTTACGCAGTAACTTATCGGGGTAGACTTCTACAATTCTGCATTAATTAATTTTTTTCAGATTTTTTTAAGTTATTATAGCCATAAAAACCAGCTACCAATGACAATTCAACAAAAAAATATAAAAAAAATCAGCATTGAATATTCAGCTCTCGCCATTTGAGTCTCATGCAACCTTGGAGATTCCACTCGCAAAATCCAAATAAAGTTTAATTATTAAAATTCCACATTCCACTGTAGGCTGGAAAAATCGGTCGTAAGAAATGATTTATTTTTGTTGAATCGTTATCCACTTATGTAACAGATGTTCACTCGCCGAATATTAAAACTATCCAATGAATTTGACAAGTTCATTTTTATTATAATTATTTATTATCATAATTTAATTACATTCAATTGTATATCCTTGAACGCCACTTGAATATTTCAGCTGCGAACTTGAACTCGAATCACATCAATATCTTCCAAGAGATCTTCTTGAACAATCGATGAGTGAAGTTTATATTTAGTCGCAGATATTTCACCACACCTGACAACTAATCTTTATCCAATAAAATTATTGCTGTCGCTTTTACCAAATTCTTGTCGGGGACATTTTTTTTGCTTTGACATTTTGCCATTCGGCCAGACACAAATAGAGTATGTAGTATTTTTAGATTGAATAAATACCTACAAAAACAAAAAGAAATACAGAAACTTGAATAGAAGACTGTGCAATAGGAATAGACAAGTTCTCACTCGCCTCGACCAGGGGTCTGTCGAGACGATTTTTTTCAAAGACATACAACAAATAGACCACGGATTGGTATATGCAACACAAGGACAGGACTACACTGTAACGAAGCATTTTTTAGAGCTCCGTTACTAAGAACGGCTAAAGAAAGTTTAACATAACTTTGGTGCGTCCCTGACTATTTGGGGTTGTTCTATTCCTAGTTTAGAAAATGAATGTAAATACCCAAGTTACTGGAAGTAATATGAATATCTGGCATAAAACAGAGCTGTGTTTTTTCATATAATTACAGCTTCTCGGCTGGTTTTTGTTAAACGAGTAAAAAAGTTCAACTCGAAATGGAAAAAAAAACTAGTATTTCGGTCCAGTTCTCAAAAAGTGCCCGGTTTTATCCTGAAAAAGGCAAAAAGGGCACCTTTCTTAGTAGGTTTCTCATCCAAATTTGTCTTATAGGCAGATGAAATTAGCATCGCTCTCTTGTTACTGTTTCGTGCCCGTAAGGCTTGTGCCTGCCGTGGGCCCGTGGGGCTCTTGTTCTTGCTGTAAGTGAGGTGTAAGCAGTATTTAACCATATAAAGATTGAAAGTGAAAAGTTCTCTCCAAAAGCTTTGAGGTATCCGTTAGTGAGAAATTTGATTATGTGCAAAGTAAATCCGTACGATTTTTTTTTGACCGATTGACAAATTTGGTGAAGTGTTAATATTTTGATATTTATAAGTTTATCTTTGCTGCCCTCGCGCGCGGAATGGTTTTGATTGGTCGTGAAAGTGCACCTCGATATTTTCCGACCCATCATAATTGGGTCAGTACAGTAGTGTATTTTTGTCAGCTTGTCAGAACAAAAACTCTGTTTGCAAATCAAATACATCTATTCGCACTTTTTCTCATACTTTTCCCATATTTTGAACTCGAAAATGGTTATTGGTGTTCATTCCATATAAATAAGGGAGAATATTCCATCAATATACAATACAGTATATTCAATTTTGATTATTCTACGAATTTTCATACGTGATTATTCCATGAATATTCACACAGGAATATTCTATGAATATTCTAGGAATAATTTGGCTTCTCCCGAGATTAATTCCGGAATATGCTAGTGGCATGTGATTATTCAGGGTTCATTCCATGTATATTCGGAATATACTCTTCTCTTTTCGGATATTCAGAGAATATTCTAGGAATATTCCGTGCTGCCTGGGAAGGGTTTAATTTGGAAGGGAAAAGTTAATTGTCACAACCTGGAAAAATCACTTTCTGAATCCTCACCGTAACGTGATTATAGCAAATCTCGTTCTAATGAATCGGAAGATATCGATAACCGCTATCCCAAAATTACAGGTATATATATTGTTCCTGAAACTGGAGTTATAGTATTAACATATAATTGTGATAATACCGACTCACAGCAGTACAAATATTGTTCGTTATCCTATATTTTAGTTTGCCAGACCGACAACTATTTTCTGTAAAAAGAAATGTATCTAAAGATAAAAATGCCAAAAAAAATTAATATACCAGTTAATTCACCATTTGTTATGAATCTTATGATTGATTTAAGTATTTCTTGTTTCTTTGTTAAGAATGATATATAAGTGTGATTCCTGTCAATTTGGGTAATCTGAAGTTGTCTATTTTGTTAGGAAGTATTTACAAATATAGTTTTTTGCTGACAAATGGAGTCTTTGTCCATTATGAACCGATAAGTGGTCCTTCTAGCAGTCTCAAGAATCAACCTTTTGGTGAAAAATTCCAATTTCAGTTTAAAAATATCGACAACAAAAGTGACGTTCGCTGACATTCATGACATCTCATTGGAACTCAAGAACACGATGATATATAGTGGAAAACGTTCATTTCCTTCTGTATGGAGAACTTCCTGAAGCAAAAGCGGAAAAAAGAAAAATTACTGCATTTTCCGGGTATCCTTTCCAAGATAATTCAAGAGATTCCGACGAATATCTTATTTTAATTAGTGAATCATTGAGTATAAAGAACCAACAAAAACTTTGTGAATTTTTTTCTCAGAAATATACCAAAACTGCATCTGCTTACGAGCTAGTCAGAATCTTCATCAAAAATATTGTGGGAATATTGAATGAATGTGTTTTTTTGTGGGGGATATTAAGAGATTCTACTCAGTCACATCAAGAGGATGATATAAAAAGCGTCCGAAGATCAGTGAATTGTGGAAGTAGCGAAGCAAAATCAATGAAATCCTTCAAAACTGAGGATAACAAAATTCTTTTAGGTATCCAAAAAAGAATCCAAGAAGATATATTCACGAAAAAAAGGAAAAATCATCTACTTTGAAAGTGAAATCGAACATCTGAGACATGATGATATCGAACGCACATGTGCATATATATTTGACAAATGACTTGAAGAAAATTAGATTCGACTTTTGTGTTTCTGAAAAATGAGTCTGGAAGTGGGTACTCTTATTGATATGACAGAAAATTTTTGCTTTGGAGTGAAGTAGATTCCTATTTTGAAGACAAAATTGTCATTAGGAAATCATGAAAAACGATTGCAGAAATAGTGTTGAAGGCTAGATGCATAAATATTAGAATTTCTGAAGACAATGACTGAGACTAGGATTGACACAGTGATTGTGGCTATACGACAATGACAATATTCCACGAGTTGGACCTAAGACAGTATTTCGCGATAATCCCTACTTTATTCTTGCTTCACATAATTTCAATCAACCCAGGATTACTTGAATTTTCATACTCCTATAAATATTATTGTATAGATCACACTAGAAATATGCCACAATGATATTTATCACGTAATAGATTTCGAAGAATCATGATCGATGTGCAACTTAACCTGTCTACAAACTCTTGAATATGTTATTTTCAACTGTCCTATTTATCAGTTGTAAAACACAGGAATGTAAAATTTTTGTCGAGGTTTATTACCATCATTACTGTCCTCGGCATCATTGCTTCAAGCGAAACTATTCTGCGAGTTTTTCATTAATACCCTGATGTTGCATTCATTTGCTCTCAACGACTGAAAAAGTTTCAAATACATACGAAAACTTTCGTATATAAGCCTTGTTTTGTTTTCATTCAACAAGAATGAAAGAATGCAATTCAGACCTTTCCGTTATTCTTGCTACGTTCTCTACAAATGAATACGTTCATTGTAATGTAACTTTTTTTATTTTTTTTCCTACGATCTTCTATTGGTTTCCTTTTTTATCATTATCTTTTATTGCGTTTTTATGTAAAACTCAAACTTCTTGCAGAATATATTCTTTTCTTCAGAATCATTGAAGATTATTATTATTATAAGACACTTTTCATGGACTGTGAAATTCGATCTCTATAATGTTTTCTTAGATCTCTATACTGCAGATTTCTATATTGACATTTAAGATGACATTCCTCGGATAATGTTTGTTGCAAGACTTGAAGGCCTAAAGTCGATCTAGGGCTGGCTAGTGATATATATATATATATATATATATATATATATATAAATATATATGTAGGTGGGTAGTTCTCTATAACCTTTTCTTAAAAAAATGCATATCCAAAAACGTTACTCAATAACATTCCATATAATACTCCATCTCAATTAGAACTACTAGCCTCAAACAGTAATAACTCAAACATTTTCAAACTTTTTTCACTTAATTACCATATATAAGTGATATCACTCCTAAACTCTCCAGATTATTTCCCAACCCTGAAAAATTCTAAATATCATATTAAACAGTTCTAACAATCAGATCAATTCAATCTAAAGTTAAAGATGAAACTCCATTACTTCCAATGTCAAATGTAATTTATAGTATTCATAATTGTAACGAACAATATATTGGTCAAACGCAAAAATCTTTATCGAACAGAATAATTTCTCATAAAAGTGACTGCAGATTGCATCCTGAAAGATGTGCTTTGGCAGAACTTGTGAATAAATTTGACCACCAGATGAATTACTATTCAATGAAAGTGCTAGCGACATCAAAGAGAACATTCTTGGAAATGGCTTTAATTTCCCAAGAAAACAATTGTATCAATAAAAAAACAGATATTAACCATTTGAGTGAGATCTACTCTTATTTATTGTCTTTGGATATGAATCAAAATTGACAAAAATGCAATATCAATCAATACTTCTTTTTTGAATTACCGCCACCTGGTAACAGCAGCTGGTACTAATCTAACAGTTGGCACCACTGTAATAATGTAATAATTTCCAAATGACATCCGTCAGGTGTCGTTGGCTCAAATATAATTGAGGAAATTATTCCTCACCTGTCTGTTTCACTTATCACACCACATAGAGCATACATATATATTTATATAATTTTGAACAATGTTGAGATCCACGATTTTTTCTTCTGAATTTTTATATCACTATGAATATGTTTAACATCATTGAAACCAACTGCAACAAAGTTGTAATTAGCAAAATGTTTCCCACTTGAATATGTATTACTGTTGTTTTTTTATTCTTGAATCTTGAAGATGAGGAATCCCCCCATCGAAACGTCGGAAATAAAAATAGATCCAAGAAAATTTTGTACCAAAAATATTTTGTCTGAACCCCAATCCCAAGAAGAAAACACAAATATATATATATATATATATATATA
>JAFIRS010003249.1:0-95000 GCA_018342105.1 Gonioctena quinquepunctata | reverse complement strand
GAATGAGCTTCGTTAAGCACTTCAGTAGGAATGGCAAAATATTCCTCAATATGCTATTCATAACCTTATTAACAGTATTGAGACGGTTTGACCCGGGGTCGTGTTAGATTACATAAGTTTCTCGATCTTGGTGGGTAGGGGAAGTTTCTCCTTAAACTCAAACTAGCTTTACAAAGACGACTATGCAAAACATCATAGAATTGACTGAGGATGGAAATATCATCAAAAGAAAAAAGATAGTATAACAATCCGATAGAATTATTATCTACTTCTAAAAGGAAAGTTTTCGATGACAAGAACCTAGCGGAAAGTAAGTAAATCCCTCCAATGGTATCTTTTCTCTCCTGCACCAGAAATTATGAAATAGATAAAAAGTCTAGGACTGTATAAAAAAAACAAGGTGAGTAGGACACTGTATATGTATGAGGTCCAAACACTTCGTATGTAACGTTGTATGTACTTCCTAATATTCCACTTCAGCACTACGCTACCCCCTCCCAATCATATTCTCCTTACAATTCATCATCTAGATTTGAAATACAGACTTCATTGATTAAAAGTATCAATATCATTTTTAGAGACAGCAAAAACGAAGTTGGGAACATTCCAGAGATGGGGGTACTTAGCACAACTTCAACGATACCTTATAATTTTCCAATAATATTTATCTGCTGAAATAACATTTTAATTGGTAGAATGTATTTAATAAATCAATCTGATCAATATAATCAAAACGTGGGGAAAAAACGAATCTTGGAACTCAATGAACATGTAGGAGCTAACTTCAACTCTATGTAATCTTTCAATCATGTTTCTCTGCTAAATCAACGTTCTACGAGAAAGAATACACTTTGTTGAATAAGCTGATAAAGATAATAGTAATCTTTAAGTAGGAAAATGAGTCTAGGGACTTTATAGATAAGTGAGGATGACACTCCAATTTCAAAGATATCCTGTAAGCTCCCAATGATATTTCTCCACTATTCTCGTATATCAAATGAAACTATAAACTTTTTTTCTCAAACTGATATGCCTTTCAACCACTTCACAGAATCGGGTAGCATAAATAGAGTTTTAAAGTAGAAATTGTCCGGAAGCATCATCTGCCAACAAGACGTCAACAGCCAACTTGCCTAAATGCGGTATTTATTCCGAAGGGAACTCTGGTTCCAATTGTACAGCAGACATCTTAGATCACTTTTATACAAGTTTCAGATTGCTAATCCATTCGGAAAATTCGAATATTGGCATGTTTCCGTCGAGGATATTGGAAGTCTTGGAAACGGGATTTTGGTAGCCTTTACCCTATATAAGCGAGCCCAGAGCCAGTCAAATTCTAACATGAACCGAAAACATCTCCAGAAGAAGAATTAACTCCTTGGTACTGGAAAGAAGGGGACGGATCCAAAATGGAATCTACAAGTTCAACACAATTACCTCCGGGAAGCCCAGATCCGTAACGAATAGAAATGATAACTAAATTCAAGTTTTATTACCATTCAGAGTTTTCAACAAATTTTCTTTATTCGATCGAAAACTTCATAATCAATTCAGTATCACTAACAGGTCAACTCAGTTAAATTATGGAGTCAGCATTCTCGGCTACGATAAGTATGTGTCTTACTTATAACATCGAGTAAAATACAGATTTTCAGCAGAACTGTGTAAAGACAGGATCCAACGGTGCGTGGAGTCGCAAGCCTGGATTGATGGTTGAGTGTCAATGTTGGCGCAACGAAATGTGTCGGACCGTTCCCACAACGCATGTAGGATCACGGTTTCAGACGTGGACACGCAGCGGTTGTAGTCTGTTGTGCGCCGGCAGTGTTGACGGTGAATTTTCTTCAATTCTTCTATTGAATATTTTATTCTGATTTGCTCTTCAATTCGCTTCCAGGCATCATGAATTAAATTCCTGTTTTCACGGTTTGGATTCGGTGTGTTCCAAATAATCGGCATAGAGTGATAAGACACCACTTCGTTCGTCCAATCCAGGTGAAAGTTGTTAAAGTTATTACGCATTACTTGCTAAATATACCTTTCTTAGAAGTACTTGACTTTTCTTATCAAAGGATTTATTGACAGTATAGTACATCATCGAAATATAAACAAAACAACCAATCTAATATACAAGATGATAAAAGTTATTGTCATACATAATTCATAAAACAACGGATTAAAATTTCAACACCCCTTCTTAATCTGATGTTATGAAATTCGATTTGACTAATCCCATTTGTTTCATCATCTTGAAATGTTTTGAACCAATCACTTTCCTCCTGGCAAGTCCCCCAACTCCCATACCTTATTTTCAATAAGGGAAATTGTATTCGTCTTTCATAGCATTTTTCCACATTTCCCTGTCATATCTGGACATAGCATCCTCAACGGTTACAGGATCATCTTCAATACCTGATATAGTATGATACAACTTGAAGTTTGAGAAATCTTTTGGTTTTCTTTCTCTCAAGGGATATCGCCTTTCTTCTCGATCTGAATAGAATAAATTTTCACTTGATGAATGATCCTCATATCTCTCTGTATGCTGTGATTCCCCTTCTTCCACCATATCCACCATATCTCCTTGAACTTCATCACTTGATTCCTGTAATAAAACTTGATGTAATGGCACATTAGTATCATTGTTTACTGGATTCTGGTGATTTCCAAAATTCTCAATGAATACAACATCTCTGGCTCTCACCATTTTGGAAGGATCTTCGGGATCTAATAAACGATACCCTTTTGCATCTTCACAGAATCCAACAAATATGTACTCTTTACTTTTTGGGTCCCATTTGGTTCTGTTCTGTTTGGGTATATGAACAAACCCCTTACAACCAAATATCCTAAGATGACTCAAATCCACTTTCTGATTCGTCCATAGTTCTTCTGGTAGCTGATAATTCATACCACTATGACGACATCTATTTTTCAGGTAAACAGCTGAGTTGCACGCTTCTGCCCACATACTTTCAGAACAATTTGCATCCTGCATCATAGATCTTGCCATTTCGCAAATAGATCTATTAGTTCGTTCTGCTAAACCATTTTGCTATGGAGAATATGGGATTGTGGTTTGATGCCTTATACCATTGATTTTCAAGAAATTTTGGAGATCCTTGTTCACATATTCCCCTCCATTGTCAGTTCTGATAGATTTTATTTTTAGATCAGTCTCATTTTCAACCATAGCTTTTGAATCTTTGAAAGTATTTGTTACTTCATTTTTGGATTTCAAAAAATATACAAAAATCTTCTTGGTACAATCATCGATAAACGTCAGTAGGTATTTTGCTCCACCATATGACTTCTCTGACATTGGTCCGCAGAGATCTGAATGAATGAGCTCCAATTTGTTTCGAGATTTCTTCCCTTTGGAAACTTTGAAGGGTTTCACACATTGTTTCCCTTTGATACAATTTATGCATGGATTACCATTATCATCATTTTTGAAACTTATGCCAGTTGCCAAACCATTTCTCAACATTCTCATCGACTTTCTGTTCAGATGGCCGAGTCGCCGATGCCATAAGTCATGAGAGGTTTCAGTTTTGGCTCCTACTATGTTTGCTTGCAATGGAATTGTTAGATTGTTCACCCTGTATACTCCACTAACATTTGATGTATTGATTTCAGAATGTCCTTGTATCTTTCGGAAATCACTTTTGTGGCATATTTGACAGCCAGTGTCGTCAAAAGTGACAACCATTCCTTTTTCCACAAGTTTTGACACAGACAATAAATTTGCTGATATTTGTGGTACATTTTCAATGATTTTCTCATTTCCATCAATATAAATTTGTATATTTCCAGAACCACTAGTGAGTATTTTCTCATTGTTGGCTACAGTTAACTCCAATCCTATGCTTTCTTCATTGAAATCAGTCATCCAATCCTTTTTCATAGTCATATGCATAGTTGCCCCCGAGTCCAAATACCAATCCATATTATTTGTATTTACTCCTAGAGCAGTGAGCAAAACATTTGACTTGATTAGTTTGTCCTTGTAAGCATGTATCAATTCAGGACAGTCAGGCTTCTTATGACCTATTTTACCACATTTATAACACTTCCATCTAGGTTTGTTTAACTTCCTCATATGTTGGTTCCCCTTCGAAACAAGGGCAGTTTCTCTTCTATCGCCATTTGCTTTGATATTTTCCATCAAAAGCTTAGACTTCACGAATTCACTTGTGAGTTGATGTTTAGAACTTTCCAGAGCCATAATCATTGGATTGAATTCCGAAGGTAGTCCACTAAGAAGGATAACTGCGATGAACTCGTCATCAATAGGAGAATTTATATCAGCTAACTTTTGGGATAGAGACATAACTTCGGAAACGTATTCCTCCATGTTTGTAAATTTCTCCAACTTAACAGCAAATAGAGAACGAAGTAATGTCAACCTTCTAGAAAGTCCTTTATCTTCATAGGATCGAGGTTATTCCAGGCTTCTTTAGCACTTGAAGCAGACCTCACATAAGCATAAGCAGATGGTTGAACCATAAGACAAATTTTTGCTTTTGCCTTGGCATCCTTCTTGGGATCAGGTGTTTCAACTTCGGTTGATACATATTCACACAGATCTTCATGAATTAGGTACATTTTCATAGCAAATTTCCAGTTATTATAGTTTGACATGCCTTCCAATTTCTCCATAGATGGCAAGGATCCGAGTCCATTAGCCATACCATAGAGAAACTAAAAATAAAGAGAGTGGTCAAACCTGCAGTAAAAGTTGGCACCACGTTTATACAGTGGCGACATATCTCGCAACTGGCCGAACTAAATACAGTTGGTAGGACCGATTGAAATAAGGCGGGTTTTTCAAATGTGTTACTTTCATATGATTGATATGGTATATATTTTATAAGTGATCGATTTGTTATTCTTGTATTCCATATGAATGGTTGTATCATATGAAATACAGGAATGGCAAATCGATCACCAATAAAATATATACAGTAATCGATTCGTAGAATCTGTTAGTTCGTTCGTGGTTAAATCTTTATTTAATGATATCAAGAACAAAATTAAAGATCTTATAAAACAAGACTAATAACTATAAAAACACATTTTATTGTATCTAGGACAAGGTACAATTACAGACAAAACAATAATAAAACTCCGAAAAACAACAAAATTTAAAATATTCTTCAGTCTTATCATCAAATCAACCAAAATAAAACATATTACATTCACAACAAACCTTAAATAATTTTGTTCATTGATTAGCACAAAGGAGAACGAGTAGGTATACCTAACAAATGCTCCAGTTTGATGATAATCTTCGTACTTCCTCAAATGGTGATAGGAAATGGAAAATGATGGACGGAAATATATCAGTTTGTGAAAAAATGTCTGCAACTGATGGATGGAAATAAGTATCAGTTTGTGAAAAGCAGCTTATATTTTACCTTGTGAAAGAATATTCCGAGGAATTTCAGCGTCAACTCGAATAACTAAACATTCCATTTTCGACGTTGGGTTCATAATTCAAGTCCATAGTATGATTTCTATAATTAATTTTTCGATGACAATTAACAGTAGAATTATTCTGAAATTATTACGTGGTTTGTCATTTTCTGACAAATGTCGAAATTGGAAAATTATCATGTCAGTCGTCTGTTGATTGCGGGCAGCGCCTCCATGCGCGACTGGCCGTACCAAAAACTTGGTGGTCAAGATCGCCAATGTTTCAAACAGTCTCTTTATTTTTAATTTGTCTATGAGCCATACTGACTATTCTTACACTGCAACTTGCTCAACAACTCAAATTTGACAGCAGTCAGGAACTTGATCAGAATTAAGGAAAAATTTCTGATAAATTCACTTTCCAGATATTTCACGGATAAACTAAAACACTGTTTCTAGCTCTGGGCCCATAGCCTGTTGAAGTTATTACGCATTACTTGCTAAATATACCTTTAACAAAAGTTACCACGGCGGTACTGACAGTACCACGCGCCTAGCCGCGTCGTTGGAGCGGTATACACATAGACAAATTAAAAATAAAGAGACTGTTTGAAACATTGGCGATCTCGACCACCAAGTTTTTGGTACGGCCAGTCGCGCATGGAGGCGCTGCCCGCAATCAACAGACGACTGACATGATAATTTTCCAATTTCGACATTTGTCAGAAGATGACAAACCACGTAATAATTTCAGAATAATTCTACTTGTCATCGAAAAATTAATTATAGAAATTATACTATGGACTTGAATTATGAACCCAACGTCGAAAATAGAATGTTTTGTTATTCGAGTTGACGCTGAAATTCCTCGAAATATTCTTTCACAAGGTAAAATATAAGCTGCTTTTCACAAACTGATACTTATTTCCATCCATCAGTTGCAGAAATTTTTTCACAAACTGATATATTTCCGTCCATCAGTTTCCATTTCCTATCACCATTTGAGGAAGTACGAAGATTATCATCAAACTGGAGCATTCTACTCGTTCTCCTCTGTGCTAATAAATGAACAAAATTATTGAAGGTTTGTTGTAAATGTAATTTGTTTTTATTTTGGTTGATTTGATGATAAGACTGAAGAATATTTTTAATTTTGTTTTGTCTGTAGTTTTATTATTGTTTTGTCTGTAGTTGTACCTTGTCCTAGATAAAATAAAATGTGTTTTTATAGTTATTATTCTTGTTTTATAAGATCTTTAATTTTGTTCTTGATATCATTAAATAAAGATTTACTTTGAAACTTTATTTTAACCACGAACGAACTAACAGATTCTACGAATCGATTACTGTATATATTTTATTAGTGATCGATTTGCCATTCCTGTATTTCATATGATACAACCATTCATATGGAATACAAGAATGACAAATCGATCACTTATAAAATATATATCATATCAATCACATAAAAGTAACACATTTGAAAAACCCGCCTTATTTCAATCGGTATTACCAACTGTATTTAGTTCGGCCAGTTGCGAGATATGTCGCCACTGTCTAAACGTGGTGCCAACTTTTACTGCAGGTTTGACAACTCTCTTTATTTTTAGTTTCTCTATGGGTATACACGTGTAGAGCGCCATCGTCCGAGCTCCTTCGAACCGTGTTCATTTACCGACAGACGACGGGACTCACCGCGCCGAGCGAAGATCGCCAAGCCTGCCCTATCCGACGGCGCGTGAACTGGCAAGTTCGACGCGAGGATTGCCACTCCACGCGCCGTTGGATCCCGGCTTCATAGTGGAACTGAATATGTTCATCATTGTCCCATTGTTGCTTCTTTCCGTTAGGTAATGAATCCCGGTTCTACCACTTGGGAGCCAACATTGGTTAAACAAAAGAGTGACCTTAAATTTTATTTACTTGTTGCGTTTTTTTTTTGGCATGTGATTATATTTTGACATTCCTCTAATAATGTTTGTAGCGAGAGTTGAAGTCGAGATATCGTTGGCTAGTGACTTTTTTCATTTGTTTGGTGACATCCCAACGAAGACTGAGAAATGGTTAATTTTTTATCATCTCATTCGGAATCGTAGACATTCATACTTGTCTTCTTGACATACCCTGAACTGACGAGTGGCAAATACCCCAAGTTCGGTCTACAGGTGATCAGCCCCAATAAGGTGGTTAATAATTATCAATCTCGCAACATTTGCAAAGTACCCGTGCACGATTATCCATCGCATGTAATCTGATGTTCGTCGAGGCATTAGCCAGGAAAGAAGTCATTTCCTGTTACATATCCGACCCAACATTCACTCATTGTATAGGTAGTGATAGACAGCAGTTTTGAGGAATAGAACATTTTTCGTAGCCTATGAAATAATCATCTCTCTATTATGCAGCTGTCCGTCATGCACACTTTTTCTTCCACATGAAAACTATACCAGCAATATCTTTAAAAAATTATTATCCATCGGATTCCGAGCTAAGATTCAATCAATTTCCAGGTCTTCCCACATTTGGTTTCTGTTTCTACAGTCATCGACGTTAGACATAATAATGAAACAAAGGTGAACTGTTAAGTTTAATAATATGGGTAATTATTGATTTGTTTGGAAATTTGAGCAGGATGTCCATGAAATCAGATGTATGATTATCTGCGATTTGAAAGATGAACTTTGATCACTATCTTCAAGATAACCTTTCGGGAAGTATTCATGTTGGAAAGGAAAACATTCTCAATAGATCACAAACTCACACATTTGCTTCATATGTACTTGAAGTTGAAATATGGGATAAAATATTATATATTCATAGTTTGTCCTAGAAGATATCGTGTAATATTCGAATAAACGCTGCTCTAAAACCCCCAAATTCAGTGAGTCATTCAAACAAAGCGTTATTGCCGCATCTTTTGACGGCCTAAGTCCATTGATTTGGCATTTTCCTGAGTTGCCAGTGCCACTATTTTGCGGAACTTCTGAGAAAATGTTATTCTGTTTCATCCTATCAATGAAACAGCATGTGTTTCATTGAAATGGAGACTACTCATTTGATAGCTGCTCTTGATTTAGTTATTCTTGAATAATATGTATGTATACCAAGTGCTATGTCATTATTTTTTCGGCCTGCTCACATTGTAAAGAAATATCATGAATAACGCTTGGCAACTCTGTAATTATTTCGCACTCTCAGCAATTGGCAATAGATCTGAACTTGTTACGTCACATCCTGGCGCGGTTTTCGCAGTGTTCAAACAGGAGCATTTCTTTGGGACTTCACAAAAAATTTAAAAAAATCTAACCACTTTTCTCATCGTTCTGGACATTGTGGTATTTTTTCCAGAAATTAGTGATGTCGCTTATTGAATAATTGAAATTTTTTCTGAAAACTGAAAAATGTACAACAAATATCAAGTTATTTTTTGTAATATCTAATAGAAAATAAGTATTTTTTGGCTGAAGCCACGGTGGACGTTGAACTGCATGAAAAAATATTGTGAAAGAACCGTTACTAAAAAAAAAAAAACGTAAAGTGAAAATTTGCATTTTCTTTTAAAATGCTTTTTCATTTGTTCATTCCAGTCCTGATGGATAACTCATATAAATGAATGCGGCAAAAAGGGTGTTTTCCATAAAACGAGTACTTCAAAAATCATTTGTAATATTGATGCAAGAGTGGCATCGCATTCACTAGTTCTTCAATGAATTTTTGTCTACTAAAATCTAGTACACGCTTCCATAATCACCAGGAATTCCGAAAGAATTGGAAAACACTTTTCCTAGACGCAATTTTACTATGCAATGATGAAAAAACATTTCTTTCGAAGTGACACTTTGAAATCAACTGAGAATGATTCCCTTTTCAACATTAATACTCTCCAAGAGGTTATCTTGAACAATGGAGGATAGTGACTAGGGTTTATCTTTCAGTCGCATATGATTTCACACATGATTTTATGAACAACCTGTTCATATTTCCAGACAAATCATTCTATCATACTCTATGACAGGCTCAAAAGTCAAAAAATCTCTGATTTCAAAGAGTCACACCGATAATATTTTTTCCTTCATTGCAAAGTGAAATTCGTTGAAGTAAATGTGTTTCCCAATTCTTTCGGTCTTCCTGATGATCTTAGAGCGTGGAAAAATGTATTGAAGACCCAGTGAATGTGAGCCATGTTATAATCAATCCATCAATCAGTTTATTTTTCTTGTGGCATTTACATGTATAGAAAGAGTCAGACATTTGTTAAAATACAATACACACATAGGGTATAACGAAATTAAAAGTGATTTATGGTGAGTAATCCTTTTTTGAAATTCTTCTTTGTCTCATTTATCTATATGAGTTATCAATTGAGACTGGAATGAAAAAATGAAAATATATGTCTGATTAAAAATGCAAATCTTCACTTTGAGATTTTTTCTTTTGAGTTAGGGTCCTTTCACATGATCTTCCAGCTGTAATTCAATGACCAGCGTGGTCTTAGCCAGGAAATAAGTTTTTTTCGGTTAGATAAAAAAATAACTTTATTTTTGCTGTAAGTATTTCAATTTTCAGAAAAATATTTCTATTCAATATTCAATTGAGAATGTTTCACTTTTCAACATGCGTAATTATGTTATGATTTTTTTCAATAAATAAGTGTAATTCAGACAGTGTTTCAGTTTAACTTTCACGCACTAGTACGTGAGAGTAAGTAGCTCGTTCCGAAATTCAGATGACAACTTCAACGTCAATATTATGTACGAGTGTAAAAAATATATGTATGTATGACACTGCAGTGATAAAACATTTCACAACCAATTAGTAATAACAGAAAAGAGCATCCGACTTGTTTCAGTTCCCCTAACAGATTAGATGGCCCATGACCTAGACAGTAATGAAAGTGAATTCTGAAAAAAAATTATGACTCGATAATCATTTCATGGTCGAATTGATCAAACCCTAGGGTCAGATACGATTGTTGTTTACATCACGTAATTTCACGATTTGTTAGAACCACGCTACCAATGCAGTAACATCAATTCCATATGAAAAACATCTGCCTCTCGATTAGTTTAATCAAATTAATATTCAAAGAAAAAAAACCTAAATTAGCCTCTCAAGGTTAGCAATTATCAAAACTATAATTGAAAGTGGAATTGTGAATTACCGAAAATAGCAGACGAAGCAGGTATTCGACTCGTTTATTTTATTTTTTTTGTTGACCCTACAGGATGGTCCATTAAAAAAAGCTTCAACGCTATTTAAAAATATTGATGGAATATCTCGATAATCGGAAGAGAGTCAATACTTTGGTTACTTACAAGGCATCATTTGTAAATTATGATTATTGAATTACCTGGAAATCGGTTGTTCCTAGAAATTTAGTTCTTTCAGGTCCCTGAATTCAGGATTGTAGTGATCAAGAGGGCAATAATACGTGCACCTCTCGCAATAATGAAATTTTCAATTTTTATGATGATACTATAGCTATTCGTATAACAAGGGAGGAAAGTGCTACTTTTCCTCCCGAAGATGAAGTAATCATTCAAGGGAGGTAAAAGGCACTTTACCCCCATGTTATGCATATGATTTTTCCGCCTCCCTCAAATAACAAGTCATTTTTAAATAATTTATTTATGAAACTAACAAACAGAATTTATTAAAGAACTAAAACTAAGGAGTAGGTACAGTATAACTCATAGGCACGGTATTTTCATTCTTGCATCCTACATATTTTCAATTTGTGGTAGAGTAATTATTTATAGTAATGTTAAACGTGCAGTTTTGAGCAGTGGTTATTTGAATACCACTAGAAGTGAGAGCTGGAACCAACGCAGTTTTCGTGATATTTTCATCAACAACATTATTATACAGGTGGTATCCCCCGGAAGTACTTGGCTGATTACAATCAATTTCATTAACTTCAGTGACTCCTATAATTTGATTCAAAATTTTTCGCTTTTTTGCATGCTCCATATACCCTTCAGCGATATTCGTAGACTTCCAACCCCCGTGTTGCTTTAAAGCAAGAATGTCTTCTCCAGAATTTGCAAGTGAACTTGCCTAGGTTCTTCTGAAACTATGCCTGTTATAATTTATGGCATCAGGCAGTCTTAAAAATTCTGCAATTTTTTTAGGAATTTTAGCAATAGTATTTTTTCCAACCATTTGGTTGATACATTTTCCTGCTCTATAGCAGACAAATAAACGTGTCTGATCTGTTTTAGGGCGTAGCGATATATATTTTCTATAAATGTCGATATAATTAGGGCCATTCCCCGGTTAAGCATTGATTACAAACGTTCTTTGCATATTTGTTTTAGAATTTGGTATATTTACTATTAAAATTGAATCTTTATCTTCAATATCTCTATAAGTTATTTTATTGATGACGTACCATGATGTCACTTTTAATTTTCCCTCCTAGGGAGGAAAAGTACTTTTTCTCTCTAGGGAGGAAATGTACGACTTTGCTCCCTACAATGAGGCCAGGAAATGTATACTTTGGATAGAGGTAGGTGGAAAAAATATTTTCAACACACTTTGTCAACATTATGAAAGCTCTTGGCAGAGTAGAGCAGTGATGTTCCACCGGACGGTTAAGAGTCAATTCAGCGGATTTTTCAAAAAGAAACGCAAAATAGAAACTCTTCCAAGAATACATCTATGGAAGACAGCTTCCTTACAAAAGGTCGATGAAGCTGACATTGAACGAGAAAATTAATAAAAACTTTTTAACAAAAAATTAAACCGACGAAATACGGAACTGAAAAGTAAAAAATGAAATAAAGCTTCTTAGTCTCAATAACTAAGCTCCTAAAACAATGTAGGTAACTGATTTTGAGTCGGCGCCAAATAAACAAGCAGATGAATTAGGTAAGGCGTAAAATAATTGTTCGTTTGGCGCCGACATTAGTTTAGGAGCTTAGTTATTGAGACTGAGAAGGTTTATTAAATTTTTTACTTTTCAGTTCCATATTTCGTCGATTTAATTTTTTGTTAAAAAGTTTTCATTTTTCAATTTTTTGTGGCTGAAATCTACTAATTACTAACTACTTATTTTGTTCACTTCCAAAATACTTACTCAACCACCTTACTTCAACTATCACTAGTTAAATAATATGATTATCTACGTTTACTATTTGTTGTAATATAAATTATGTTTGTTGTTCTGGTTAGTTTATTCCATTACTTTGTATATCATTCCATCCTCACAGAGTACAATGATTGTGACGGATGTAGGAGAACAAAAATAATGACACTAGCGATCTCTCATTGTCAACTACATATGTGTGCCAATGTTCACAAGTGAAAAATCCATTATTTTCCCTTTTTCTACCCGTAAGGGTGGATAATTCCATTCGATATCCAAATATGATCAACTATGAGGTATACCCTATCTGACTGAGAAAAATCATTCAAATCGAAGTTCCCAGTACAACGTTATGCCTGATAGAATTGGTTAACGGACCAGAATTCAGAGGGTGAGTGATCAATATCCTTCATTTTGCTACCATCAGGGGTGGATTTCATCTTGTAAATTCAAATGGGACCAACTTCGAAGTACACCCTATCCACTGAAAAAAGAATTATCGGAATTGTACGTGTCCATAAAAAATTATGCGTGATCATACATAAAAAAATATACGCGTCGACTAGAGAACCTCCTCCTTTTTGGTTTCGTCGGTTAAAAATCGCACCAAGGAGGCTGCCATAGGGCATGCAGCATAGCCTTTGCTGATACCAAAAACCCTACACTAGACATATACGCCGATTATTTGTCCGGCACTAACGTAAGGGTCCATCATACGGTGGACCGGCACCACTGAGGCAAGTCCAGAAACGAACTAGATGAAGTTCAAAAACTGGCTTGTCTAGAAATGACAGGTGCCACGAGGATGACTACTTCCAGAGTTCTAGAAGTTCTGCTAGGTCTGTCACCTCTGCACCTTGTCATCGAGCATAAAGCCATGCGTATTGCCTGCGTACTGAAGTTCTAAAACTGACTTCTCTAGAAATGACAGGTGCCATGAGGACGACTACTTCCAGAGTTCCAGAAGTTCTGCTAGGTCTGTCACCTCTGCACCTTGTCATCGAGCATAAAGCCATGCGTACTGCCTACAAGGTGCAAGTCAATGGATCGACAGCGAGGCACACCATGAATATTCCATTATTTTGAACAAAGCACTAATGGAAAAAAATAGCATTCCGCCGGTTCTGAATTTCAAAAAGGGACCAAAAACTATCATCTCCACGAGAAAAGAATGGCCCGGCAGGCAGATCAATCTGGTATACAGATGGATCAATATTTGGGGGAAAATCCGGCGCAGGACTGTACGAAGAAGGAACAAGGAGATAAATTTCGTAGGCATAGTATACTTAATGTAGTGTCTCATTTTCTTCAGTTCCAAATTGAAACTATGGAAGAAAACAAAATACTACATGATGGAAAGAATTGCCAGTTTCAAATATAAAAATCAGTCAAATATTTCAAAAGTAGTTTCAACCCATTCTTGACGCTTTTTTGGGATTATAACCTTCCACAATCTGAAAACAAAATTTAATGAGAGGCTATAATCTCAAGGAAGTGTTAAGAATGAGTATTCCTCCACAGCAAATAATCTTCAAACAATCGTTTTAACCCCTTTGTATTCGAATTTTGGAAAATTCTATTTTATACCGCACTTCCGCACGGATTGTTACTCTCTTGCAAAATTTCATATTCCTCCTGCCGATACTCTTATATACAGGGTGTAATCTAACCTCTTGCATACTCGTGAATGACGAGTGTATATTGCCATTTCGTAACGAATTACAGTGATTGAAAATCTGAAAAAAAATATTGAAAACATGTTTTGTTCTTTGTAAAATTCGACAACATTTTGGGTAGCGCCTTCTGTCTAATTTCAAGTGACCTGCTCAGAGGAAAACTTTTGGCAATTGCCGATTGCAATAAACATTCAACTGGACATTTGGAAAAGGTAGAATGTTGAACTAATTGTGTGGTGAATGTACACATTGCAGTCTGCCTGAGATAGATATTAAATTTCAAAGTAATGATAAAGTCAGAACTAGTTGACTTCATACTCTGCTTCGAAGCACTTATCATAATTATCACAGTCACTTGTAAGAAACAAATAACACAAACAGTATTTAAAAGGGAAGAACATTGTAGTGATTCAGAACACGTGAACTGAAGACTGTTGCCAAACAAGATTCTCGCATGCACGATTAAGCTGTCTACGAACGAAAGTTTTTTAGATTCTACTAGTGTTCTCCGATTGGCTGGTGGATGGAAGATCTTAATTAATAACTAATCAGAAAACAGTACGCGATGTGCATGAAAATTAATTTGTCTTTGTCTTTAAAAAAAATTGCCATTCTATCAAAAAGTAATTTATAGTATATTAATATATCTAGCACGAAAACACCCGCACAGTGATTGGCGACTCCAGAATCCAACCAAAATTGATACTACTTCATTCATAAATGCGAAGAGTGATTCATGTTGACAGCTCGGTGTTTAGTTTTGAGAGCCAGCAAAAAGACAAAGACAATAATGTTCAAATTAATTCTCCTGGACATCGCGTACATATTTCCTGAATGGTTGCTAATAAGAATCTTTCATTCGCCAGCGAATCAGAAAACACTAGTAGAATCCAACAAACCTTCGTTCGTAGACAGTTTTGTAAACCGTTCATGCATGAATCTTGCTGGCAACAGTGTTCAGTTCACTGAATCACTGCAATGGTCGTGATATTATTTTTTTAAGCAATATTCAATTGTGAATGTTTCCATTTTCAATACTGTTTGTGTCGTTTGTTTCTTACAAGTGACTGTGATAATTATGATGTGTCTCAAAGCAGAGTATGAAGTCAACTAGTTCTGACTTTATCAACAGTTGGGGTATAACAATGTTAGTTGTTTTCTACACTTTGAATTGAATATATATCTCAGACAGCCTGCAATGTATACATTCACCACATAATCAGTTCAAAATTCTACATTATTCAAATGCCAAGTTGAATGTTTATTGCATTCGGCAACTGCCAAAGTTTTCCTCTGAGTAGGTCACCTGAAATGAGGCGGGTGGCGCTACACAAAATTTTGTCTTCTTCTTGTTCAGGATTTAGGCTAGAGTTGTTCACTATATACGTTAAATACTTCACATTTTTGTCAAATTTTACAAAAAACAAAACATGTTTTTAAAAAAAATCAGATTTTTAACCACTGTAATCAGTTATAATATGGCATTATACACTCGTCATTGACTGGTGTGCAATAGTTTAGATTACACCCTGTATATATATATATATATATATATATATCAGGTTGTTTTTTACGATTATTCTTTTTGGTTTTTGCTCCCAACCAAAAATTTTGTCGGAAATGTCCAAAAAAGAATCCCTGAAAATTTGAGCTCTTAATATTAACCTTAAGTAAAATTTTGTTTTGTTTTTTTCAAATATCTATAACTCAGAGGCATTTCATGATATCATATCGGACCAAAGCGCGATTTGCTGAGGATTACATGCTCTATAAAAGTGCTTATTGTGACGTAGCTGTAATCTGCACCTGTAAGATTGTACGGGTCACTGAATCTGATTTTGGTAGATAATTCTTATTTTTTTACGTTACTTCATAAATTACTGGATTTATGGAAAAAAAAATCAATAAAACGACTCGCTAAGATTGATATTTCTTGTGATATAAAGCGTTATCTTTGTCGCAATATGAAAAGTTTGATTCGATAATTTTCAAAAATTTCATATTACGACAAAGTTAACGCTTTATATCTCGAGAAATATCAATCCTAGCGATTCGGTTTATAAAACTTTTTTTGTAGGAAATAAAATTTCCTAGAAGTTTTTCGACAATTCCAGTCATTTATGAAGTAACGTCAAAAAAATTAAAGTAATCTACAAAAATCAGATTTAGTGACCCGTACAATCTCACAGGTGCAGATTACAGCTACGATGATATAGCATGGTTTATTTTAAATGGGAAATTTTTCCACGCTCTAGAAAGTTTTAATGTTAATATTAAGGGCTCAAATTTCCACTTGTAATACCACTGGAGGTGAAAAAAATTCCGGAAATAATTCAACCTCGTGGTATTCGGTAAGAAAATTTCACACCAGATTGTGTTTGAAAATTAAATAATTTTAGAATTGAGTTTTTGACTCTCAGCAATTGTTTTGTTACCATGGCAACTAGGTAAAACCTTAAACCAAAAGGTACTTGAGTTCTGAATCTGTCAAGCGGCACGACGTGAAGAAAAATGTTTCGCTTCGGTCGAAAAAGTAAAGAAAGTATTCGTCAGGAGGTTCAGCAGTTAACAACCGCGAATACTAAGAAATCCAAGTCAAGCATATGGAGGCAGTTCAAACTTTTGCGAAGAAGAATCGTATCATTTTGATAGAGCGGATATATCAGTGGAGGAACTGGCGCTTATTCTTGAAGACTATGGGTTCGATATGCGAAAAAAGAACTCCTAAGACTACAAGGAGAGTGTAGTAAAAGTTTTATGGAATTCCACAGCCAAGCAGTTGCAAGAATATTTTTTTAAAAGGTACAATCGCAAATTGAATCCCTTTTCTGATAATTAATTTGAAAACGCAAGAGCTGCAAAAAATGATAAGCGTCGGAAGTGACAAAAGGACCCAGACAAGAGAAAGACAAGTTCATCCGCATTATCAACAGACGAGTTGAAAAAATGATTGAGCTTTGTGATGAAAACACCCAGGAAGGATTAGAAAAAAGTTTTTCTACATCCCTGCTCATAATTGGACTAGAGAGGAAATCGATAATCAAGGAAAACCAATAGGTCGCATTGAATTTAATCTAGTTTTCTCTAAAACTACCCAAGGCGGTTCAGAAAAAATGTCTGACAGTAAGTGGTTAGTACCAAATATACTCAATGAAGAAATATGCCCAGTTAGACTTTCCAAAAAGTTAACAAGCAAGCGAGATCGCCTCATCAAAACCAACCGCTTATTTTCAACTCCCAATGCAAACTGGCAGCACCCCAACTCCAAAGGTTGGTAGAAAAACAGTCCGGCTGGACAAAATACGGTCTCTTCCTGGTTCAAATCGGCGGCATCATCAATTGGAATTGACGACAAGAAGGTCAAAATAACAAATCACTCTGCAAGAGCCACGGCTGTTTCAACTTTAGCCAAAACAGGAATTGGTGAACAACAATTAATTAAAATCACAGGACTTGGAAGTAGTCACTCAATTAAATCATATTTGCAGATAGATTCGAGTCACCATCAGGAAATAATTGATGCAATGAGGTCTGTTTCAACTTCTGTAAAGTCAAGTCATGAAGCTCTAAAGCAGGAACGAGCCACCGCTTTCAATCAACCTCCTGCCATAGTTTATAATAATTGCATATTTTGTATAAACAATGATTACAATAGTCAAAATGATACAAATAATTGATTATTATTATTATTTTTTGAATATTTTGTCATTTTATAACTACCTGAATCAAAAACTAAAAGCTGATTCTTTTTATAATGTTTTTTTGACTACAACAAACAAAGAATAGTTGAGAATTCTATATTTATTTGATATTCATATAGGTTCATGAACAAATTTAAATTGCGTCGCAGTTTCGGCACCAATAGTTTCCTAGCCTATAAATTCTTAATTTCTACCTATTGTAGTTGCATGAAAATATCAGTTTAGAATGTAACATATTATATTCTTCCATTTTATATCAACTTTGGGTTACTACAAGTGGTAGAAAATTATAATTTTATACATTTTTCATAGGTAGGTACATATTATAATAGATGCAGTTTGGGCACCAATGGATTCTTAGCTTATAAATTCTTAATTTCTACCTATTGTAGTTGAATGAAAATACCAGTTTAGAACGTAGCATATTATATTCTAATATTTCATATCAATTTTGGGTTACTACAAATAGTAGAAAATTATTATTTTATCAATTTTTCATATAGGTACATATATAGATTTAGTGTGCTTTGCAGTTTCGGCAGTAATGGCTTCTCAGCCTATAAGATGTTGATTTCTACTTATTGTAGTCGCACGGAAATACCATTTTACAATGTAGCATTATATATTCCTCAATTTTTCATCCATTTTGGGCTACTACAAGTGGTAGAAAATGAAAAATAGCTTTTAAAAATGGACATGAGCCATTCTTCCCACACCGCTTGGAATCGAACCGTTCTTCCCCAGCACTACTAATCTTCTCTGTGTAATATATCTTGGGAATGAACCATGTTTCTCCCTTGGTGGATACGGCATTGGCAGGTAGCGCTAAAACGCCAACAGATAGCGGTCGTGTCTCAATTTTTCAGAAAAATGAACTTGAACCGTTTTTCTCTCTGGGTCTTTATATATATATATATATATATATATATATATATATATATATAACCACTGAACAATAATTATTAAATACATGATTCAGTTCAGGGCAAGGTCCGTGAGAGGTGTGGTGACTAAGATAACAAAGAAAAACATAATATTTGAGTCTTCTTTCAAATTTGACGACTGGATAATCCCTGTTCAGGAAGTAGTTTCAACCTCTTCGGACTCTAATTTTGAAACTACCAATCTAATTTTACTGTAAGATGTACACACGAATAGAAAATCGCTATAAATGTTTGAATTTTCAATGAATTCATACATTCGATTTGAGTCAGATTACAAAAATTTTGAAAGCATTCAGACAGATTTTAATCTTCCAACTTCCTATCGGATTTTCATGGTTTACACAAAAGAGCTGTTTGTATTTTCCAAAAGAAATATGTCCTATTTTTTCTGACACATGATTCGTCAGCTTGATTGGTGGTTATTTGAGAATCAATAAATATATTCCAAAATCTACCTTTCCGACTGTTGGCGCCATCGTTTTTTTTTTCGACTTTTTGTCTTGTTCAATTATGATAATCTCATAATATGAAAGTTGATTTCATGTCGTGTAACTGGTCTTTCAATTCTGTGGATGTGAATGTTAAAGCTATACATCTTCAGGATTATTCAGGAAAAGTGGGGAACCTTCGAAAAAAGAAGGGACGTTTTTGTAAACTTGATGAAAACATTATTGGGTGCAGTAATAATACACAGTTCATGTAGAATACTCTTGGAAATGTTATTGATAAAATAACAAAACGAGAATCAAATTTTTTTGTACACGCTTCCCAAAATGCCTCCTTAGTATACTGAAAAGAGTCCGCAAAATGCCACTTCACCGCACTAGGCCAGTAAAGTCGTCATGGCAACTTTATTTTTGTTCATTCAGAAAACGTATAATTAATATCTTAAAAACGTTTCAGGATACGCAATGACCTATAGATAAAGTGAAATTTCGTAGTGACACCAAGCAGCACCATTGTGATGGAAAATGAAACTGCAACTTCGACTCGGTGGGTATTACGTAATCACCACCAAAAGGTTAATTTGAATACATCGGATATCTGACTTGCCAGCTTAATATTCGTACCCTAATTGTTAATTCAGTTTGCATAAATGCAATAATTTTCATTACCTGCTAATTGATAATTGTTACTTAATAATTGTTAATTGGAGCTGCATAAATCCACCATGCTACGTGTCTTTTTTTAACACTTGAAGGACATCTGCAATTCCGAGGTCATAACTTCGAAGTGGCAGGTTATAATAGCCGCGACATGTTCGCCACTCTCAAAGGTATAAGACCTATTTTAGTTTTCAGGTTATAACTTTAAAGTGGTGAGTCATGGACCTGCGACCACTTTCTAGTGCTGAAACAGTTGATAAGTTAACTTGATTACTATCGTTTCAGACATCCATCGTCTTGATGTATTTAAAAGGTTTTCACGACGCTTCGAATGCTTGTATCTGCAATCGTCTTCAGGTGAATACTGACAGGTTTAGGTGCTACTTACCAATTTATATGACTGTCGGCGCAATGATGCGCGCAATTCCGCAATGTGCAGCGGTGCGTGTAATTTCGCGCGGTGTGGTGGTGCGTGAAGTTTCGCGCCTCTGCAGCCCGCCAGAAAGAGCAATCAGGGGTTTCCATACGTTCTTGATCTCAACGCTTGGTTGAGTAAAGGCGTTATTGGCTTCGATGTAGGCGGCCTCTTTGAACTTTCGTTTGAACCAATGCTCCTCTCTATGCAGAACACTTGCGTCGTCCCATAGAACTCGATGGTGCCCAGTCCAGGCGTGGTTAGCGATTCCCGATTTTGATATTTCTCCACGTTGAGTCCATTTCTTGTGCTCATCCAATCTTACCGATTACGGTCTCTTTGTCTCTCCAATGTAGGAATCTCCGCATTCACATGGAACTTCATGAATGCAATTTTTACTGATTTCATTTCTGTTGTCAGGTTTGGTCTTGGTCAGGAAACTCCGTGAAGTACTGCCGAATTGGAAGCAGCTTTCGATGTTGAACTTGTTTCCGATCCTTCTGATCTTCTCGGAGACACCTCTGATGTACGGGAGGCAGATCACTGTGCTTTGTTGTTGCTCTTCAGATGTCTTCGTTCTCCGGAGTTGTTTCAATACTTCTTCTAGGAGTTTCTTGGGATATCCATTCCGGTGGAGGTCCTCTCTGATGTGGTTTAATTCGGCATCTAGTGACTCCACGTCGTTGCATATGTGCGTTGCTCTTCTACCAATGTTCTCACGATCCCTCCTTCGTCAAACTCGGATGGTTGGAGCTGTAACTGAGGTACTGCCCCGTATGTGTCTTCTTCCTGTAGACGGAGGTGCGAACTTAATTGCCTATTCTCTCAACGTTCACATCGAGGAAGGGTAAGGCACTGTTGGTTTCCATTTCCATCGTGAATTTGATCGAATCCCTGATTGTGTTAATTCTTGAGAAGAAATCCTGGAGATGTTTGTCTCCGTGATTCCATATAATGAAGGTGTCATCCACGTACCTCAACCACAGCTTCGGTTTGTATTCTGCCTTCCGTATAGCCAATTCCTCGAACCACTCCATGTATATGTTGGCGATGATTGGAGAAAGGGAAGATCGCATCGGGAGTCCGTCGACTTGAGAGGAGAATCGGTCCTTTTCCTGGAAATATGAGTACTGTAGGCAGCACTGCAGTAATTTCAATATTGCGTGGGTAGGAAGGTCAGTCCTCTTGTGCAACTGGTCATCCTCTTCGAATTTCCTCTTGATGATACTGAGAGATTCCTCTATAGGGACATTGGTGTGAAGGCTCTCCACGTCGAAGCTGATGAAACGATCTTCTGATCCAAGTTCAACATCTGTGATGGTGTCAACGAAGTGCTTGGAATTCTTGACGTATGAACGACTGTTTCCTTGTAAGGGTTGTAGTATCGGTAGGAGGTATTTCGATAACTTGTAGGTTGGTGAGTTCCGTAAGCTGGTGATCGGTCTCAGTGGCATGTCTGGTTTGTGGATTTTCGGAAGCCCGTAGAGATGCGGTGGTTTGCTGTAGTGTGGCGTTAGATGTGATCGTTCGTTGTCTGGAATGAAGTGTTTGAATTTCCTCAGAGTGTTGTAGATCTTCCTTTCTATAGTGGGTGTCGGATCCTTCTTCGAGAATTTATAGTTCCCTGTATGGAGTAACGACTCTATCTTGTCATCATATGTTGTGGTGTCCATGATAACCGTGGCGTTTCCTTTATCGGCTGGAAGAATCTTTATGGATGAATCCTTTTGTAGAATTTCTAAAAACATTGAGACGATGGACGTCCGGAATGATAGTAATCAAGTTACCACATCGTCTACAACCTTCAAACAAAGTTGATAAGTTAGTTCCACTGGCCACTCCATGATGAGAGAAACTTTAGATGGTACCTTTTGAGTTTCTGCCACCTTTAAGTTTTATCCTCCATATATTCTCCAAAAGCCGCCGTATTAACAGGAATATGCTGGGTCGCCATTATTAGAGAAATGAACGAAACATTCAATAAAGATTTATTTGTCGTCAGTACTGCATCAAAACTAGTAATTGGTTGCAAGTTACCAAGATTGATAAAATAAAGTTTCTGAGGGCTTTGAGTATATAATTTCAGAGGCGAGTTATTTCCAAAATTATATTGTCTTTACAAAAAGAGTATGCAGATGGCGCGTGCTCACAATCGAGCAATAACACCCATATTTCACAATAAATTTTCAATCGTTTTAATTTTATCACGAACAGAAGTATCCAAATCACGTATTTGTATGTTATCAATTCTAATTCATATAGTCGATGGAGTGTTAGAAATGAGCCTGGCAATATAGAAGAATGAGGAACATTTATTATAAAAATATATTGCAGGACAGAGATCGAGCTACATATCAATTACACAAGCGCAGTCAGTTGTTTAACGTGTCTAGTGTTGGCCACTACATATCCACGTTTTTGCCAGGTGACCACAACGTAGTTGGAATGTGGCTATCTGAGATCCAAGAACGTAGATCGGAACGTAGCGGACACCAAAAAAGTTATCCCCATTTCAGTAGCCGCCGCATGATAGAACCGTGTATATTACGTGGCAGTGGTTGAGGTAAAAAATTTCAAAATTTTTCAGAATCATGGCCGCTACGTTCCGTCCACTTAAGGTAGTTGTCGTGAAATCCACTTCCAATCAGATTTCGTTTATATTCATACCACTTTCAGTTAACATTATTACCTGTATCATAATGAATTTTTGGAATCATTCACTACACCGAAAGCGAGATATAAGGCTTCAAAGTTGCAACGTTTAACACGTAAGTAATCCCTATAGTGAGCTACCGCGGACACCACATTTCGAAGCATAAGGGTTTTTAGTTATGCCTTAAAATGTTAAGGCATAATGAAAACCCTCCATTCAGATCTTTTTGAAAAACTAGTTTATTATTGAGAGGTACGTAACAAATTTTATAAAAAAAATTCAAGACGCGTATCCATACAGTTATTTATTTATTGTTATAAGAAGTTTTTAAATTATTGCGTATGAGAAGTGCAAGATGGTGAAGGCTGAGAATCGTGGCAACGCCTCAAGCGAACGCTGGTGATTCAAATAAACGCGAGCGCGAGGGTCTTGCTGTTTTGAATTGAACTGTGTTTTGGAACGCACATATTTATGAATAATAATTGTGAATGATTGCGTTAATTTATACTGATGCATTTTGAACATATTACAATGGGAATAGATATAAAATAAAATGTAGTTTTAACGAGTAACGGCAAAAAACAGTGCATAAACTTTATTGTATTCTTACATTTATACAACACATGTACGTATAACATAATTCGAATATTTTTAAACATAAACAAAAATTATTCAGATTTCTAACAGGCTAATAAAATATAACGTATAAATCTTCAAAAAATATAAACAACAATGAATGTAATATTATTTATTCTTAACTATTATACTAAGTAATCACTTGATTGACTAAACATTTATTTTTAATTCATTAATGATTTTAGTTAATGCTTTTCTATTTTTAGTAACTCTAGGTTTTCCATTCTCCAATTTTTCAGTCAAGTGATCAATCACAGCATCTTCTCCTCCATCGTGATACATTTGTTTCAGAAAATGGTATGTTATATTTTGTTGCGCAATTTTTTTTAATAAATCCCGTGATATATCATTTTTTAAGGCATTCAAATTGGGTAAATTACGAGATATTCTTTCGTTCTCAAGTCGCTCTGAAGTACATTCTTTATATGATTTCTTGTATGTTGATAAGTGTCACTCTTTACCAATAAAACCAACTAATTTCTGTAAAATTAACTGATGTTTCGTTTGGTATTGAATCTTCGGCTTATTTCGATAGCTGGAACATTCCTGGCCCTTTTCGATCTGAAAACGTTTTTTTAAAAATAACTAAGCTATCCACAAATCCTGCTAGCATGATGAAATCTTCTATTAAATTATTATTAATGATTGCTCTTAGTAATCTAGGTACATCGAATCTCGCATTATGCGCAACGAGTAAATTTGGAGTTGTAGATACATTTAAAAATTCTTTAAATGCTACCAAACAATCTACTGAATTCTGTGAATCGACTTGTACATCATTCAAATATAATTGACCAGAAATTGTACTCAATCCCGTGTTTTTTGTCGCCACAGGATTGATCTCCTTCGTAGGGCTAACATATATATTGAATTCTCTATTTTCACATTTGGCGGCGATTTGTAAAATGTCATCAGTCATGCATAATCCAGATGTTTCTTAATCAAAATAAACAATGGAATAATTCATTGATATTGATTCGATGTTTTTTAATAATATTGATGATGCTCTTGATTCGTTAATTCCAACGTTTGGTTGATATGCTACCCCTTCTGACATTTCCTTCGATTTTCTTAACATTTCCCTTTTTTTGGTCAATTCAACTTTTGCTTTAGCAAACCTACCGGTTTTTGCGCGAAATCGATCCATAGCTTTGACTGCTTGTTCATAAGAGTATCTTGAACAACTAAATGCAAGCCATCGTTGGATTGCGACGTAGCCAATAGGCCAGTCATGGCTTATTTGCTGTATCACGCATGCTAATGCGTTTCTCAACGTACAGTTCCCGTGAAAAAGATCCCTCTAATTCGGCGCTTGAACATGTATTGCATCGCGCTACAATCGAGACTAATTTTTGATAGTGTTTGTAGCCCGACAACTACCTTAAAATACTACTTAGGATATGAGAGCGCCCTCCCGATGTTTCTATGATTCCGTTATACTGTCCCCTCTAATTTCGAACGACCCGATCAAAAGCCTTCGGTTCAGCATGATAGGTCTTCAGTTTTTCCTGATGAAGATTTTTCATCTTAGTCCAAGGACTGCGCCAGATTCTGTAATCCAACATCTCCTTTACCTCGTGCGGTAGTTCCTAAAAACGGTGTTAGTTTGGGGGATACACCTTTCTTCCCAAGGGTACAGGCAAATCTGTTCCCCTTCTTTGAATCCTCCTGAAGCTTTCAAATCATAACGAGCTTTCATCGTACTACGTGCCAATATCAATCTCTTTCGGGCTGTTTTGTGAATCTTCAACATACCGCCCTTTAGTTTATCTGCACAGTCCCGCACTTATTCTTTTCTTCTCCGGTGCTTGGCAATCCGAAGTCAAAGGTTAATCGTAGTTTCCTTCCAAAGATAATGTTTGTCGGAGTAAGCTTGGTGGAATTATAGAAAATTCGGTATGCCATCAGAAATAGTAAAACGATCTTGAACATTTTTTTTTAGAAAAAGTAGCTCATTAAATTCGTAGATTTGCTTAAAGAATTAATTCTACGCATCGAATCTGATTTTATTCATAATATGGATATCCAAACCGAATTCAACTATTCAAATTTCCAAACATAAAATATTCCCGGGTAAATCGAAATGAAAAAATCCGCGCGGCCTGTCGGGAAGGTAGATTTCATAATTCGTTTATTCATTCATTGAAAAACACAAACAGCATTTCTATTTTTGTATAAACCTTGAAGTCTTCGCTCAAAAGTTGGAGAAGGATTCAAATCTCACTGAAAGCTTCCTGATGTTTCTTATGTAGTCTGACCCAACTCAAAAGAAAGGAGTATAATAAATTATTTGATTTTACTATAGAATTCCGTGAAAATATCAAAAAATTTAAAATTCAGATCCAAAACGCTTCTCAGAATTAAAATTTCGCTAGCTATTGAACTAAAGCACGCAAGAATATAGACAGTAGCGATTTCCTAAATGATTTAGTGGAGGTTTGATTTCGTTTACTTTTCCTTTGAGAGTTTCAGATCGAATATTGTAATCCGGTGATTTTTTTGTCGCATTATTACCTTTTCGGTCGAAAATACATTAATAGTGTTCTCTATTTTTGCAGTATAACTCAAATGATTCATTTATTTTTATTGCAAAGTTTTCGCTGTTTCAAAATTTTTATTAATCATTTGTTATCACATCATTGTTTAGTTTCATTTCTTTTATTTTCTAGTGCTTCGGGATTTGTTACAAATTCCACTAACCGTTTTCCTGAGGCCTTTTGTACTGTTTTTGTTACCTTTACTTTATTAGCATATTTTCTCTTAGCTACCATTATTGACTTAATCAGGTGATTTTTAGTTGTTGGTATTCTTCCCAAAGGTCAGCGTTATCCGGATCTGTTCTCACTTCTTTATATAAATTATTTCTCTATTAACAATATCTATTATTTCAGGTGTTATCCTATAGCAACATTTTTCAACGCAAACACCTATTTTTTCAATAAAATCGGTAGGGGATGATAGCCCCTTCGACGGCAGGTAAAAGTTTTCTGAAAACTCATAAGCCATGCAGGTTTCTATATAAAAATTATCATGACACATGGCAAATGGAGATGTTTTTAGCCTCTTGGATTGCAACCGAAAGAATGAAACTCGTGAGACATGTAAATATTTTTTTTCAATGAAATACATCCTGACATTCTCATTGTCCACTAATTTATTTTCATTATTCACTAATTGTTTGTTATATTTTTTATTGGCATTGATTGCTTCCTCGTACTGATGAATGAACATTCCTCATTCTCCAAGAATATAGTATACCCATTTCTCAGTTGAATAAAGTCATCTTCGACTCAAAAAATAGGGTTCGCTCAAAATGTACATATTATTAAGTTGAATTAGGAAAAAATCCGGAACAGAAAAACCAGTCGATAACTTCGCCGACCGCCTATAGCATAAATTACCGTGAACCACTACATATTATAATTTAGCAGGTTTGGGGTATAGATAATAGAATATATCAGTAGAACAGTGGTGTGGTGTGTGTCTGGGCAGAGGCATCCAGCATGTATGGTGAACAACTGCAAGACATTTTTTGTGCAGTAGTCGAAAGTACCATTCACATAAAATTTCTGGCCTATGCAAATTTACTTTAAATTTGTACAACAACCAATGGAAGTGTTTAATACTAATAATGTATTATTCCATGGGCCACATAATTTAAAATATAAAATAATTGAAAAAAAAGCTTGTAAACTTAAGCTTCTAAAGAGTTTGGAGATCAATATTAAACAAAAAGTCAGGATACTTGCTTGGATTAATTTAAATAATTATTATTTGTTGAATTTGTTTCACCGAAGATTGAACAGTAGAAGTGAATGTCTTTTGCTTGCTATTTTGATGTGATTTTCGAATAATATCTTGTACATTTTCAAAGATGTAACAAAAGTTCGAAAAACTCTTTTTTAATGTTTAAAAATCACAATTGTGGCGAAGAAGAAAATATGATTCATTGACGAAGTGGAAAAACCCAGTTTCTTTTACGTGAATAAGTGACTGCGAAGTATGTAGCGAAGCCATTTCTTGATAAATCCAAACTTATTCCAAATCAGTGATTCACATGAACATGAGTAACAATTAGTGCAAAAAGAAAAATATTATATGCTCATATTCAAAACTAAGAAAAAGTAGTTCAATCAATTCTCATTGATTTGAGAAGAAATATATTTATATATATATATATATATATATATATATATATATATATATACATATATATATATATATATATATATATAAACACATATTTATGTTTATATATATATATGTACTCATATATATTATAGATATTTTTTTTAATTATTGGTGATACATTTTAATATTGTATTTTGTTTTTATGAAAAATAACATATCATTGTTTAAAAAAATTTTGAATTGACTGAATCAGACTTTTTTTTATATATATATATATATATATATATAGAAAATATATAAATATAAATATATTTATATATTTTCTTCAATTTCTCGCAAAAAAAGGCTGATTCAGTCAATTCATATAATTTCTTTTATTATATATATATATATATATATATATATATAAAGTTTCTCAGATGTGGAAAACACAAATGCGTTGGGTTGCAAAAGGATCACATTTTTTTTTCAAATCAAATGTTTCACTTACATTGGGAAGTTTACACAATTCATAGAAAAGGGGTTTCCTCTCAAGGGAAATATATCGTCTAAATATGAAGCCATACCTTGGTTTCAAGGCTAAGAAACCATTTCAGCGGATTTCAGTGGCGATCAGCCACTCTTTCATGATTCATTCTTGAATGTGAAACTGCGGTATGGCTTTGGATTTAAAATGAATTTACGTTGAAATTGTGAAAAATTCCCAATGTAAGATATTTGCTTCGGTAGAAAACTTCAATAAGAAACAAATTAAATCAATTCCACATCCGGAAGAGTTTCCTCGAATTCCAAATGTTATTTTTCATACAAAATGAAGAATCCAAAATTTTCCTCCAAATCCAACACAGTCTCCATAAAAACAAATTAAACAAATGTTTGAACAGAATTAGGCAGACGAAATCTAATTGTTCATCAACACAAAAGAAATTGATTTGTTGAAAATATAAACAGGATGTTCATAAAATCAGATGTGGAATCATCTGCGACTGAAAGATAAACCTTAGTCACTATCTTCCATCGTCAATTCACAGAAAAATCTTTCTATCAATATTCAATTGAGAATGTTTCCCTTTTCAACAAAAGGAATCTTGAGAAAACAAGGATATGTCGTAGATCATTATCTGAAAAGAAAATGAAAAGATGGAAAATTAAAAAAAAATTAGAACATTAGAGTAGTACCCACTTTGGACTCAATTACCCAGAAATTATCCGACTATCCTGACTATATCGCCCAAACCCAGGGTGATATCAAAAAACGGTTACAATATTTTTGCTTGGATACAAAAAAATACAATTATTATTAACTTTCGGACCGTTTCTTATTATCACCCGATAGACCCACCAAAAAAATTTATTTGTTAAAATTCCCTCTAAATCCTTTAATAATCTCCTCCTCCAAATAGTTCACTGACATTGGTTTTTTAAACAAAAATAGGCAAAGTTACATTTGAAGTGAAAGAATAAATCTATGCCTATGGTCGGCATTTCCGATCAAAGCGCAAATCCTATTAGGTTTTATCAGGGTGGATGATAAACCCCATCATCATCCAAATAAGAATGGATATACTATACCGATAAGTGAATGTCTCAAAGTAGTTTTCATCTTGAGTCTCAGATTCCTAGAACGCACCGTTTATCGATACAGAATCTCATTATGTGTACACGCCCACATTTCATCGAATATTCGGAAGCCTTGGCGAAAAATATTTTGGATATTACATTGGTGATTTATTAATTCCCAATGACACAAAGTACCGGCGTAGAATTCAAAAGCTTATACAATAAAGCAAACAATAAATTAGTCGTAATCAAGGTCCCATTTTCAGAATGCGTACAATTCCATAAATGAATTATCTAATTCCTCATCCATAGAATGTGAAGATGAACGTCAACATGAAGGTCTCCAATACATGAATATATGATGAATTATCTAAGAGTAACTTATTACTCTTCTCTGGACAAATTTTATATTTCCCAATCGTTATGATTTGAGTAACTAGAACTAACTAAGCTTGTTTTGAAACTGCCAAAATGATTCATGACTCGTTGCAATAATAATCCAATCTCAACCAAATTCAAATAAGGATTTTGAAACAATCGAACTCAATACCTAGTTTAATTCATTTCAGCTATCCTTGCGTGTTTTTTTCAGTTCTATTGATTCAATGGGAAGTCTGAAAAAGTACTCGGCCTTTGGGTTTATTCGTTGTACCCAATGGAAAGGCAGTGAATGAAAATTAATCTACGGCTAACAGGAGTCAAATGCCCTTTACCTTGCAGATCATTTTTTCGGATTCTGTCCACCCCAATATATAATATCAACTGGGTAGACAACTGGAAATTGAAGTGTACAGGGTGTGTCGATAAACTGTGACATATCAAAGTTTCACTATATTTTTGAAAAGGTCGAGTTTTTTAAATGATTGGTAGAACTGGAAATAAAATAACATTGAATTTGATCAAAATAACGAAAATGCTTTGAGCTTTCGATTTTAGTATTACTCATTTCCCAAAATTATACAGGGTGTAATCTAACCTCTTGTACACCCCTGAATGACGAGTGTATAATGCCATTTCAGAACGAATTACAATGGTCAAATCCGAAAAAAATATTTGAAACATGTTTTGTTCTTTGTGAAATTCGACCAAATTTTGGTTAGCTCCCCCGCCTACTTTCAGGTGACCCGCTCAGAGGGAAACTTCGACAATAAACATTTAACTCGACCTTGCAGGCTGCCTGAGATAGATATTTGATTTCTAAGTGAAAAAACTACTAACCTTGTTATATCCAAACGGGTGATAAAGTCAGAACTCTGCTTGAGGCACTTATCAAAATGATCACAGTCACTTGAAAGAAACAAACCACACAAACAGTATTGAAACCGGAAACATTCGCAATTGAATATTGTTTTGAAAAATAATATCACGACCATGGTAGTGATTCAGACATTCAGAAAACGTGAACTGAACACTGTTGCCAAACAATATTGTTGAATGCACGGTTTACAAAGCTGTCTACGAACGATTCTATTATTGTTTTCTGATTGGCTGGTGAATGAAAGATGGGGATGGGGATGTTGCTTCGTTGATAGCAATTGCTTGAATATTGAATTTTGGTAGATGAAATTTTATTTTCAATCAACAACTAATCAGGAAACAGTACGAGATGTGCACGAGAATAAATTTGAACATTATTGCATTGTCATTTGAAAAATTTGTATATTATATTAATATATCTAGTACGGAAATGCCCGCACGGTGATTGGCGACTCGAGAATCCAACCAGAATTGAAGTTTACTACTTCATTCATAAATACGACGAGTGATTCATCTTGTCTTCTACTCTACAAGATACGCATGGAACAGCTCGGTGATCAGTTGCAAGAGCCAGCAAAAGACAAATACAATAATGTTCAAATTAATTCTCCTGCACATCGCGTACTGATTTCTGATTGGTTGCTAATTAGGATCATTCATTCACCAGCCAACCAGAAAACACTAGTAGAATCTAACAAACTTCTGTCTCTTAACCGTGCATGCAAGAATCTTGCTTGGCAACAGTGTTCAGTTCACGTGTTCTGAATGCCTGGATCACTACAATGGTCGTGATATTATTTTTCAAAACAATATTCAATTGGACATGTTTTCCCTTTCTAACACTGTTTGGGTCGTTTGTTCATTACAAGTGACTGTGGTAATTATGACAAGTACCTCAAAACAGAGTATGAAGTCAACTAGTTCCGGCTTCATCACTAGTTTGAATATAAGGTTAGTTGTTTTCTTCACTTAGAAATTGAATGTATATCTCAGGCAGCCTGTAATGTATACATCTATAGTATTTCTAATCCCAATTGGAACGACATAAAAAGTTTCGGGAAGGGATTCTCTTTGCACTTGCCGCATTGACATAGGCGTTCAAATATTATTTTTCAGAGGTATTTCTTCGGTTACTTATTCTTACAATCATAGCAATTGATCACCCCATGTAAAAGTAGACACATGTTATCTCAACTGGATTTTATTATTTGTTTCGAAAGGTCTCCAGAAAGCCATAATGATAAAATTATTTTCAATGGATAATTCCTAACCTCACGGCACGGCAGTGATTAAGGAATATCGTAAAATCAGGATATTATGCAGCTGGGGATAACATATGTCCATTCCAGCTAGCCGAGCTTTCATTACTCAAATATATTTGATAGCGCCTTTACTAATAATCTGGGCAACTGGATACACGCGCCAGATTTTTTGTATGATTGTACCAGGAACGCTTTGAAAGTAAAAACACTGGTAGTATATAAATTTCCCATTTGCCGGGTAGTGCATATGAACACTCCTCGTAGTGCTCTTATTTTATTGCCGTTCCAATTAGGATTAGAATAACTATACCACACAATAAATTTAACATTCTACATTATTCAAATGTCGAGTTAAATGTTCATTGCATTCGGCAATTGCCAAGTTTTCCTCTGAGTTTTACAAAGAACAAACATGTTTTCAGATTTTGACCTACATACTGTAATTTGTTGTTGAATGGCATTATACCCTCGTCATTCCCGGGTCATTCAAGAGGTTAGATTAGACCCTGTAGATTATGTACAAAAATCAGTGAGATATTTTTTCCATCTCAACCAACAATAACTTTTTGATTTTATCCCCTATATGTTTTTGATTGAAGGGATGAAAGTTGCAATTATATTCCATTTCCTCCCGGTTTTCCTTCACTTAACTTCGCTGAATTTGTCCAGAACCAATAATAAAAAATAGGGTCGATTTCATGTTGTTCCTGAAGGGTGATCTGAATACGGTACTGGTGGAATTTATATTTTTTCAATGTGTTTTTTGATAATTGAGCCCGTGACAATAGTTATTTATTCAGCGTTGGCCATAATGTTTGCAACATATGGAAACAACTTTATTATCAGAGTTACAAAAACTACTTTTTCTACACCCGTACTATAATAATACACTTATATGCCCTTGATCCGTTTCATAATGAGATTCATCATGATACAGATTTTTCATAACGATACAGATTTTTAATCAATAGAAACCCATAGTTTTCCAATCAAGCATGCTGTGCATTTGACGTTTGTCCTAGATTCCTATCTAATTGTTTTATTTGTCAAAATCAGTAGGTGTCAAATTTTCGTAGAATATAGCTGAACTTCGATAATTATATTATCAAAATGTCTGATATCAGCGATATAGAAGAATTACCATAGACTCCTCCACACATATCGGAGAAAGCAGAAAATGCAGTACAAAATATTTCACCCCAAAAATCTAAGAAAGTGTACGAAAAACTATATCAACGGTTTATGGACTGGAGAAATACGAATAATATTTCGACATTCTTCGAAAATGTTTTGATTGCTTATTTTCAAGAATTGATGAAAACTATCAAATCATCTAGTACATGGACACATTATTCAATGCGTTGGTAAATATCAACTATAATACAGACATTTCTAAATATAAGAAGCAACCAGCTTTATTGAAGCGAAAGTCCGAAGGATATGTTGGAAAAAAATCAAAAATATTTTCCCTTGAACAAATAAAAACGTTTATCGACGAAGCACCAATGAAAAGTTTTTATTTATAAAAGTAAGTATCTACCTGATATTGCATTTTTAAAATTTTGTCATGATTACATTTTCCATTCGACTCATGCATGATATATTTTATTAATGTCGAGAAAACTTGAGAAGTTAACTCGTGGCAAAGTGGGCTAAGGCGCTAGATTTGAACTATAGACTACAGTATGAGACGCGGGTTCGAAGCTAGCCTAGGTCATCCTGTTTTTATTTCATTTTTCCTTTTTTTTTCTTATCTTTATTTCTTATTGTTGTATTTTTTTAATTTATCTTTCTGTTTTAGGTAGCAATGATTTTTGGAATAATGGGAGCATGTCGAAGGCATGAACTACATGACCTAAAATGTGAAAATGTCAAAGATATGAATGGAATCTTAATTGTTAATGTGGTAGAAACTAAAACAGAAGTACAACGAAAATTCACAATTACCGGCAAATACTACGGAATTAGTAAAAAATATATGAATCTACAACCGAAAATTTGCCCCACCCCTTCTTTTTTCGTTAATTATTTTAATGGAAAATGCACAATTCAAAACATTGGTATTAATAGATTTGGTAATTCAGGGACGAAAATAGCAACATATTTAAATCTGCCTGATCCGAATTTATATACAGGGCATTGTTTTCGAAGGACATCTGCAACCGTATTAGTTGATGCCGGTGGTGATATTACTGCATTAAAACGTCATGGTGGCTGGAAATCCAATTCAGTGGCGGAAGGCTACATTGAAAATTCGGTTCAGAATAAAATCAGCATTTTCAATACAATATTGAACTCTATTGAGACTAGCAATAATGAAATAAATGTAAATATTCCTTCCACTTGCAGATCAGTGGGACCTGGAATAAACTTCACAATAAATAATCTTAATATTTTTAAGAAATCAGAATAATTACAATTATTATGTTCAATATGAATATAAATAGAATGTTTATAGTTTTCCTATATCTATAGTAATACCCGAGGTAATACCTTAATTACAATTTTGTAGAATTTTTTATAGAAATAGGAGTGATTACTGTTATTGTGTTCAATACAAATATAAATATAATATTTATGAGTCTTCATCATTTATCGGGTGTAGGAAAAATAGCGTATGCAACTCTCATGTAATGGTTATTAATACACTGGCATAAACCATACGTATCCCGGTTGATGCTCGTGTATTAATAACCATCATTACATGATCGTTGCGTAATATACTATTATAGGGGATCGTTTCTGCATACTGGAAAACCTAAGAATCGATTTTGACGAATGTCATGTGACCATCGATATGGGGAATATTTTGAAAAATTCGTTACGAATGGGGAAACAGTGGGCTTGTTTTTAACGATTGCAAAAATAGTTGTTTCAAAAAGTGGTTTACAATTCAATTTAAGGCCCATGTGCGAATTGGAAAAATCTATCTGGAATAAATAAAATCTGCAATTTTTTCTAAATGTTGTGTTCATTAAAAACGCGGATTGGTTTTGGTCTTGAATAACGTACAGGAATCATTTTAAACCTATTCAATCAATAAAATAGAACTTTTCAGGATTGTTTCCAAATACTAGTGCTGCTGTTGCAATTGTTCATATCTTGCAACTTCGTTCAACTTTTTTATAACTTTTTGAATGCAAGGAGGCACAATGGACCAATATTTTCAACCGCAATCAAGTTCCATGGAAAAACCAGGAAAACAATAAGTATTCCGAAGTACAACCTAGAAACTTGGGATTCTCTACTTCAGCTACTTCTTTTCTATTATTTCCCCAAAACAGATTATCCTTTGAATTTTCGCCAAATTATTTTTATGTTAGAAACCAGAAGAGTAATGAATGAGAACCAATATTGTCAAAATTAAAAAGAAACAAGGTATCTATTGGACTGCTGAGGGCTGGAATTCTACACAAATTAGCAAATCAAAATCATAACTAACCTAATTTCAATTGTTATCATTGAAAATATGGATATAATTTCGTATTTGGTTTTCACTCATAGCTTTCATTCCCAAATGCAGATGAAGGCCTATAAATATAGAAATCCATAATAATTTTCAATCTGGCTTCCTTGTGAAGGTGGGAACGAAGATTCAGAATCATTCATATATATTAGTTGGACAGGTAAGTATTTCCCTAAGCAGCAGACTTTTTATAATGTGGATACATGTACAGTAGCAAATCTTGAATCTCAAGTCATCGATATGAAGTTTTCATTTCAAACAAGACTATTATAAATTATTAATAATTCTAAGAGGCGAAATATGACTTCTGATCTGATCTATTATGTTTATTGCCAACTTTGCTTATTATAAGAGACATTGATTTGTTATTTCAGAATAGTACTTCTCAACTTTCGTAATAGTTCTTATCAACATAACTTTTTCTTCAAGTGTTTGGTGCATAATTGCAAAGGATGGAAGCATTTGTACAGCTCAGTGTACTTGTATAGCCGGAAACGGTGAAGTATGCAGTTACATTTGTGCAATATTATTTGCAGCACAGTATGCAAATACCAAGAGGAAGGCAATATCATTTGAAAGTTGTGTGGCCACTGCCTTCCAGTAGAGAAAATTATTGGACGACTGATGGTCTCTTGCTCCAAATGAATATATATATATATATATATATATATATATATATATATATATATATATATATATATATATATATATATACAGAGTGGCCACTTTTTTAATGGGATTGTATTGGTAACTTTTAAACCATAAGGGTTAGAAGGTCGGTCAAATGGAGAAAAAGTTGCATTCATAGAAGCATTGTCAAGCAGTTCAAACAAATCGAGATTATCAGGGCCGGTTATTGAGATATCATAAGAAAAGTAAATTCTGTCATTTTGATTTTTCTTTTTTTCCCACTTTATTTCGAATATTATCAAAAAATATCACAGGAGTTTTTTATTCGACAGTGAATTATTCTTGATTTGACATGATCAGATTTTGTATCCAACGTTTCGTACGCTCTGGGCCACCCCCAACCTCATTTTATTTCAATACGGACCTGCATATTTTATGACTTTTTTCGAAATAACTTTTAACGCTTAATTCAACGATATATCATACAATGTCATTCGAAGTTGATTTTCAGGTGATTTTGACCCTTATCCAAATTTCTTTGGGTCGGATCTGTATTACATTTAGGTACCTTTAGTTCAATTCACAACATGCAATACATTTCGATAAGAAAATCCACTTATTCATCTTCAACTGAATGGGACGTAACAGAATCAAAGCAAGCAACAAGTAATGATTATTTACAAATTTCAATAGGTGAAAAACCTAATTCATAATAATTAAACGAAACTATCATTCAATGAAAGAAAAATCAAATGATTATTCGAAAGTAAATGATGAACATTAATGAAGTAAGTGTTCGAAATGTCCACCATTTTGTGAAAAGCACTTTGCGGTTCTGGAACCCACACTTCTTATACATTTGCTTATTTCGTCTCCTTGAATACCTTCCAATACATTCTCAATCTTCTCGCGAAGAATCTCTATTGTCGGGTTTGTAGTATCATAAATTGTATTTTTGAGATATCCCCACAAATAAAAATCCAGCGGATTGAAATCCGGAGATCTGGCAGGCCATGCTACTGGACCTCTTGTTCCAATCCATGAATCGGGAAAAGTTCGATTTAGATAGTCTGTGACTATTCTTGAGTTGTGTGGACCACATTCGTCTTGTTGGAACCATGGACTATCACGCCGATACCGTATAGGAAGATCATCCAACATTTCTTCTATAATTTCTACATATTTTGCTCCGGTTAGGTTGCCGTCAATAAAATAGGGTCCCAGTAATTTATTATTCAACAAACCGCACCATATGTTCAACTAAAAACGATATTGATTATTCATGAATTAAGTGAGGATTTTCTGTGGCATAAAAATGTTTGTTCCTTCGATTGAACATGCCAGAATTTGTGAATGTCGATTTGTTGAAAATATAAACAGGATGTTCATAAAATCAGATGTGGAATCATCTGCGACTGAAAGATAAACTTTAGTCACTATCTTCCGTCGTCAAGATAACCTCTGATTTTATGAACATCCTGTTTATATTTTCAACAAATCAATTGTGAATGTCGTTTCGTCTCCCCAAATGATATTGTGCGCAAAATTTTTGTTATTTCGCACCTTCCGTTGAAACCAATTACAGAATTGCAACCTTCTCTCAGGATCATTGCGATATAGTTTTTGCACGGCTTGGTATTTATAGTCATGGTATCCGTGTCTCTTGAGTATTTTATTAACAGCACTTTTTGATAAATTGCATTCACTGGCCATAGTTCTCGATTCTATTCCTGGATTCATTCGAATTTGTGCCAGAACATTGATGTCAATAATGGGCTCGTTTCGTCGTACATAAGGACCTCTAGGTTTGATGAATGAATTATGTGCAAGTAACGTTGTAGATAAACGTCGAAACATTTTAATATTTGGTGTTGTTCTTTCAGGATATAATTCACCATACCTTTGTTGTGCTTTGAACGAATTTCTATCTAGTTTTATGTAAACTTCGTACATATCTCTCCTCTCTTCATTTGTGTATTTTACCATATCGAATAAGTTAAATTGAAATTACTCAGGAAAGTATTTAATGACAAGTTCTTGTGACACAATAATAAACGAAGTGACAAATAATATGACATTTCTTGTTATGTTCTTTTTTATCCACGGCCTACTACTTGAAAATAATACATTCAATAAACCTAGAGTTGTGTGTATGTAAGAAAAAACAAGTCTATCAACGATATCAATGTTCTGACCCAAATTCAATTGAACCCAGAAAAAAAATCGAGAACTGTGGCCAGTGAATGCAATTTATCAAAAACTGCTGTTAATAAAATAGTCAAGAGACGCGAATACAATGATTTTAAATTTGAATACCAAGCCTTGCAAAAATTATATCGTAATTATCTCAAAATGAAGTTCGATTCTGCAATCTCAACGGAACAAATGACAAATCCAACAATAATGATTCCTCGCGAGAAGATTGAGAATGTATTGGAAGGTATTCAAGGAGACGAAATAAGCAAATGTATAAGAAGTATGGGTTCCAGAACCGCAAAGTGCATTTTACAAAATGGTGGATATTTGGAACACTCACTTCATCAATGTTCATCATTTACTTTCGAATAATCATTTGATTTTTCTACCATTAAATGATGGTTTCGTTTAATTATTATGAATTAGGTTTTTCACCTCTTGAAATTTGTAAATAATTATTACTTGTTTCTTGCTTTGATTCTGTTACGTTCCATTCAGTTGAAGATGAGAAAGTTGATTTTCTTAACGAAAGGTATTGCATTTTGTTAATTAAACTAAAGGTACCTAAATCCGACCCAAAGAAATTTGGATAAGGGTCAAAATCACCTGAAAATCAATTTTGAATGACATTGTATGATATATCGTTGAATTTAGCGCTAAAAGTTATTTCGAAAAGTGTCATAAAATATGCAGGTCCGTATTGAAATAAAATGAGGTTGGGGGTGGCCCAGAGCGTACGAAACGTTGGATACAAAATCTGATCATGTCAAATCAAGAATAATTCACTGTCGAATAAAAAACTCCTGTGATATTTTTTGATAATATTCGAAATAAAGTGGGAAAAAAAGAAAAATCAAAATGACAGAATTTACTTTTCTTATGATATCTCAATAACCGGCCCTGATAATCTCGATTTGTTTGAACTGCTTGACAATGCTTCTATGAATGCAACTTTCTCTCCATTTGACCGACCTTCCAACTCTCATGGTTTAAATGTTACCAATACAATCCCATTAAAAAAGTGGCCACTCTGTATATATATTTATATATATTTATATACATTTCTATTTAATTTCAGAATTGTTTCATCACAACCTCATCTCTTATTATGCATTTTTAGTTGTTTTTGACATAAATAAATGGTTCTTTATTCGTTGTTTTACTGATTCAGTCAATTACTTTTGATTTAAAACCAATCATAAAAAACTGGCGGAAAATTATATCCTATATCAATATTTTAATATAGTATAAGTTCAATAAATATCACGATACTTACGATCCCTGATGAATTTTGACTCAATAAATTCATACAGAATTTTAATATTACAATACCCTTCACAAGAGTTGATCGAGTCTTCACACAATTGCCTGAAATATCTATAACGGGATGATTCGGATTGAAAAACACATATTTCAAAATATGTTTTCATTTGTTGAGTCACCAGGCTCCTAGGGAAAATTTGTATTCCAATAATTCAATCAGAATATCCGAATGTTTTTTGAGAAGGTAGATACATCAACATTCATTTTGAGTTTTTTCTCTTTTGGAAGTGGAAAATATACCAATTATCTGTATGTATACGAACTTCATTTGAAATGAGACTTCCTAATGTACAATTCAGAAATATGCAAGTAGACAAAATCATACAAATAATCGTATGAACAAATAACAAAAGTTTGAAGTAATATACGTGAATGATGGATATTTTCATGAATGTGCACACATTTATGTCTGCTGCAGACTCTGATACTTCACTTTCGAATCCGTATCTTCGCGCTTGATTGCAGCTAACCATAAAGCTCTTTTCTTTCTCGATAAATAATTTTTACTAGTTAAAAACTTGTTATTTCAAACTGTAGGCACCGAGTAAAAAACAACTCTACCCCTGTCCCACAGTCAACTACAATGCAAGTAACTGGCATTTTCCTTCAGTTGAAGTACGAATTATAATCCAGAATTGCAAAAACTACTCAAATTTGCATAGAAAATATCAAAATCAACTCTTTTACCACTATGGTCACTTATAACGAATTACGATGTGTGCCCTCAGCCGCTTTCGTTTTGGTAGATCGCTGGACACGTGAAAAGAAATGTCACAATTTTGTGGTTATGTTACCATGATGAGAATTCGCCACAATAGAGTTTGTCATACTCATGAACGAACAAAATCGCGTCTTTGATAAAAAAACGTGTTCATTTCTTGGCTTATGCGCATGAACTCTTAGCGCCCGATTTTGAAAATCGATATTCAATTGATTTGGCTTCACATAGGCTAGCTTTATTATCAATATTTGAAGTTGATGAATATATGGTTTATATACTTATGTCAAAATTTCTCCTGATATGTGTCAAAAAGTAAATAGTGAAAATTTTGCATTAATTCTATTTTCAAGGAGTAAACAGTAAGATATTTTTTTTAAGATAAAATTGAATTGATTCCGATTAGCAGGGACAAATACAAAAGTAATGGAGAAGCTGACAAAATATTCTATGAGAGGCATCTAGACAAGCACGTTCATTATTCTACTGTTTCAGGAATTTTAAAGAAATTCAGAGAAACTGGTTGTGCCGATAATTCAAACAAAGTTCCTCGTGAAAAACACCGCTGCCAATGATCAAAATGCATAAAATGTATTCTTAGATAGATAGATAGATAGATAGATAGATAGATAGATAGATAGATAGATAGATAGATATTTATTTCCAAACTTAAAACAATTGGGTCGTCAAAATAGTACAATGTATAACATATAAGTGTATATAGACATGTATGAAGTAAAATTTACACTAAGAATAAAGTGAAATATAAGATATGAGGACAGACTGGGAGAGAGTCTATCACAAGAGTTCGAGTTCAGTAATGCTCAGATCAAGATACTCCTTGATCGAATAGAAACATTTTATTAGTAAGAAAGCTTTGATCCTGTTTTTAAATTGATAAAGGTTGAGACACTTAATCTTTGAAGGTAATTTGTTATAAAGTTGCAGATTCAGAGAATTTTTTTGTGACATCAGGAGCCTGCATCTAGGAGTCGTGAGAGAATTTGCATTGCGGGTGGAGTAAGAGTGTATTTCTGATTGCACAGTGTATTTGTTTTTGTTTTTATGAATTTCAAGTAAGGATGAATATAGAAATAGAGTAGGAAGTGGCATAGTTTGAAGATTAGCAAAAAGAGGGCGACAGTGTTCGCGATGATGAACTCCAGCCATGACTCTAATAACTCTTTTTTGCACTAAGAAAGCTTTATGAGCGTGGCACGAGCCACACCATAATAGAATACCAAAAGCCATGTGACTTTGGAATAAACCAAAGTAGCATGATTTAAGTACGTGCAAACTAACGCAATGCCTCAAACGTCGGATCATAAAGGTGATACTTGATAATTTTTTTGTTAAAGACTCTATATGAGGAGCCCAGTTGAGTCTATCATCAAGTTGCACGCCAAGTAATTTGACGCTATTTCCCTGAGGAATATTTGTTTTAGAGGAAACGATGAGAGACTGATTCTTCTCGATATTGATTTTCAGTTTATTTGATGTGAACCATACTTGAGCTACATTTAATATATCAACAGCTAAAGTACTAACGTTTTCTAGGTTAGTACTTTGGGAGACAAAGGTTGTGTCGTCCGCGAAAAAAACGCTCTTGATCGGTGAGGTACAGTAGTAGAGGTCATTAATATAGATCAGAAAGAGGAGGGGCCCAGAACAGAGCCTTGAGGGACACCATGGGAAATGTTCTTACGATTAGAGAGATCCCCACCAAGTCTAACACATTGGGTTCTACCACCCAGATAAGATTCGAAGAAGTCCAGTGCCAGGCCTCTGATACCATAGAAATACATCTTTGTAGTAGGATAACATGTGAGACACAGTCAAAGGCCTTAGATAGATCACATAGCGTGAGTTGTGAATGTTTGCCTTTTCCAGGCCCTCGACTATGTCTGACACAACTTTTAGAAGAGCCTGGGTTGTTGATCGATTTTTCCGAAACCAAATTGGCCAGGACATAAGAGAGAGTTGCTTTCAAGGAAGTTATATAGTTGTTGTTTGAGAATAATTTCAATAATTTTACCCAATATCGGTATAATCGAAATAGGCCGAAAATTGTTAATGTCATCTGTGCTACCCTTCTTCAGTACCGGTAGGACCACAGAGTACTTCAGAGTACTAGGAAAAGTTCCAGAGGAAAAACAGTTATTCATTAGAATAGCCAAAGGATCGGCAAGGATGTCGGCTGCAGATTTGATGATTTTACTGTTGAGCCTGTAGGCATCAAAAGCGTTGGAATTCTTCATGCCTAGAATAATATCATAAACATCAGCAGGAGTTACCGGATTTAAAACAAACGAGTGTACAGGAGTTTTATTGTTTTTAGGTAAGATGTTGGTTCATGGGAAATGAGAGGTAGAGAGCTTATGATTTGCTCGGCAATAGAAGTAAAATAAATATTGAATTGATCCACCGGTATATCAGACTCAATTTGCTTTTTTCTATTTCTATTACCTTCATGGTTGATTATGTTCCAACTGTCCCTCATGACATTCGTGGAGTTGAGTAGGTAGCTGTTGTAGGCTTCAGTTTTGCAAATTATTATTTGATTTTTATAGTCTCTACTCAATGTTTTGTATGCATTCAGAGAACAAGTATCTCTGTCGACATCTTGTATGGTTTTCAACGCATTTAGCGTATTACGCATTTGAGTAAGTTCCTGATTCACCCAAGTGACTGGTAGTGAATTAGAAACAGCGTCTTTTTTCCTCAACGGAAAAATAGAAATCACAAGATCGTTTAATAGATCAAGTAGATTCTGCATATGGAACTCAGGAGTAATATTATTGTTTAAAAAGCAACCCCAATTATAGTCCATAAGGTGGGATCTCAACCTATCTAGACCGTGCCTGTGTATTGGTCGGGTCCAGTGAGTCTCATTTCTCCTCGGAATCCTGTCATATATGGTGATAAATTGCCCTCGATGATCGGATAGGCAAGGCTCTGAGACCCCAGAATCAAATTGGCATTTGTCGAGATTAGTCACAACATTGTCCACCCGAGTAGCAGAAGTAGGAGTCACACGTGTATAATCAAAAATTGTAGTGCATAAGTTGAATGACTCGATTAGGTTTTCGAAGGTAGATAAATTCGGTGTTTCGGCAACAGCGAAATTCAAATTAAAGTCACCGGCTATTATAACCTTCGATTTATCAACATTGAGATAGTGTAAAGCACTTTCAAATAGGCTAAGAAATGTATGGACATTACCACTGCATGATCTGTATAAACAAATTATCTTCAAGTGAAAGAGTTCAATAGCACAGAGTTCGATATCGATTTCGGAACAGAAGCGTTTAAGGAAAATTGGTTTACAAGAAATAGAGTTTTTTACATAGATAGCCACTCCACCATGGCATCTCTCGCGTCTGCAGAAATTCGCAGCTAGATAGTAACCTTCAATGTTTACGGACTTAAGATTTTCTTCAGATAACCAATGTTCAGATATACATAATATATCGTGTTGATCTTTTTTTAGGAAGATGAGCATTCCATCAAGTTTATTAGCTAAACATCGAACATTAATATGATAGACACTCACCCTGTTTATTTTGTAAGATGTTGAGCACACATTAGGTTTGGTTTCCCTATTGAACGTAGGGGAACTTAGTTTTCTTTTTTCCTCTGGAGTTTTCGGTAAAAAAACCTGCTTATATAAGCTCCCTCTGGCCATATACCTGGATTCATCGCGTCATTGAAGTGTGCTTCAGAGATTTTCACTTTGAACGAGACATATTTGTTTGGGAATTTGACATCGAGTGTTTCGCATGAGACTTCAGGAAAATGAGGAATCAACATTTTTTGCATATCTGCCACTGTTGTTGCTTTGTCGACTCGACAGACATGTAGAGTGGCTAGTCTCGGGACCCCTTTAATAGAAAGATCGGTATTATTACCAACAATTTGTTGCCTATTCAATCGTTTTTTTGGATAATTAACTCTTTTCCACTCATTGTTTTTATCTTGCGAGGCTGGTTCCAGAATCATATCGTCATGTTCCCCGAGATTTACTATATCTCGGCATTTTTTCTCAGTTTCGAGCTGAAGTATTTTAGCAGCAACATGTTTAGAAGTGAACGTAAGATTGTTGCTGGAGATGGGAACTCCAAGGGAATTCCCCAATGACTGTTTACTCGTGCTGGGTACTACTTTATCTGCTTTCACACTGTTTTTATCCCATGCTGTGTTTTTGCTGGTATTGGGAAATCCGAGGGAATACCCCAATGTCTGTACACAGGTGCTGGGTACCACTTTATCAGCTATCACAATGTTTTTATCACTTGCCGAGTTTTGTCAGTGTTCACTACCTGCTTTGTAGGAATAGTTTTTGCAGTATTTATCGTTGGTGAAATAGACTTCAACTGATTTAAGAGATCGATTTGCTTATTCAAAATGCAAATTTTGTCCTGGAGCTCGTTGATTATGAGATCCTTTTGTTTGATGATATATACGAACATTTTAGGATCAAATTTATCAGTTTCTTCCACAGCATCAAAAAATGCGGCATCAGAACCGTCGCATTGTTCACATTTGAAGTTGGGTTCAATCTTGTTTTCTTCGATCGACGCACATGTAAAATGAAGTTTGGAATAACAAATACTACATTTTATGCCTTTAACACATTTTCGGTTGCACTTTGGACACTTTAAATTAGAATTTGCGGAGAGCTCTGGAAACACGTTCCGCTCAGTTGTCGACATGTTTGCCTGGATGCTTTTCGCAGTAGTAGTAGTAGATGCCGAAAACCCGCAAACTTGAACAAAGAAACTTGCTGTTGAAACAAGCGTTTCTAGAACATCTGGAAAACAAACATCTCTACTCTTATAGACCTAGAGTGTGCAACTTTCAAAAGACGGATATAACGATTGAAGGTTAGATTTATGTGCCTGGCTTCGAAATTCAATTGAAGATTTTTGTTTTTTTTAATGTTTCATTCACAAATGAAGCCACATTCCTAACGGACATGTTAGCAAAACTGTCGGTGGTGGGCAAATCAAATCCCCAATTCGTTGTGCAGTGAAAATACCAATATTACTTGAAAGTTAATGTTTGGTGCAGGATGTGAGAACAATATTCAAAGCATATACTGTTACGAACACAACAAGAAACAGTGAAGAAAAACCAATAATTGAATCTAGAATATACCGTGTTTGTGCTGAAATAATTATTTATACAACAAGAAAATAAAGCGACTCTTTTTTTTTCACGCGCGAGAACAGTCTACGGCTAGTTATGAAACTTCGCAAGTGCAAAAAAGGGGCTTTATATTCGACTTGTATACATGATGTTTTCCAATACTTTGGTTTTTTAACATAAAAATGAAAATACCCCTTTATTATCAATGTTTTGAAAGCAATCGCCCAATTTTGATTGTTTTGGCAGTGACTGTGACATTAAGCAAAATTATTTCAGTCAATTGCAATACCTACCAGGAAAAATTAGAACAAATATTAGGTTGTCTGGGTGCATAGTATCAATCTCAATTAATGAAGTCGCCATTACTGTAAAACCGTAAAGATAATTTACGTTTATGAAATATCAGTAAATTCCAGACTACTATACGGAAAATAATATGATGCATTTGATAGTTGATGTTCTCAGAAAAAATATCTAAGGTATCAGAACCCGCCATTCTTTTGTATTTGGGAGAAAAATCTAAAATTATGAAGTCTTCCCTATGGTCGAAGTTTTATATGTTAAAATCAACTTCAGCTGTTAACAAAAACATAAATATAGGTGATTTCCCGAAGTAAAGGCATTTCTTAAAAGAAAAAGTTCCGGCTATAAGCCGAAGAAGGCAAACGTTTTTAGGAGAGAAGAGGTAACTACATTTTTACGTGATGCTATGGATGAACATTAATTATTTTATTTTAGTTATGATTATGATTTCGTCAGGCGCCTGTCGACAAGGATTCTTAAATAATTGTTAAAATTCCTGATTCAAAAACGAAAATACAAAGAACATTTGTAGTTCCAAATAACAATGAACACAAATTTAATCCAGCTGAAATTTGCCGTGAGAACACGTCCTAAGATGGCAGAAAATCCTAGATTTTTTCTTCAGTATAGGAATGGAAGGTAGTCGGAATAAATACTATCGCAAAAATTCCGAGTCTGATTGCATCATTTCTTGGATAACCTTATACTGCAAAATATACTGGCAATAGTTTCAGAAGGTCCTCTGCGTCGCTTTTAATTGGCTCAGGGGCTGATATTTTGAGACTCAAACATCATGGTGGATGGCGATCGTCAACCGGTGCAGAAGGCTATGTGGAGCAGTCAGAGGAACAAAAACAAAATTGGAAACGGTATTTTTAGTGGTGATACACGCATCAAATAATCACACCTGTACAATCTGGTTTTCGTACTGGCAATAGCACCACTTCCGTTCTTTTGGCCATCACGGATGATCTTTTCAAGGCCGCGGATGATGGTGAAGTCTCCTGTTTGGTTTTATTAGATTACAGTAGGGCGTTCGATACACTGGATCATTCTATACTCTGTCTCAAACTTAGGTACTTTGACTTCTCAAATGGAGCTGTAGAATTCATACGAAATTATCTATGCAATCGTACCCAGCGCGTTGTCTTAGAAGGTATTGAGTCTGATTTATTATCGGTTGCTTACGGTGTTCTCCAAGGATCTATATTGGGGCCACTCCTGTTTTCTTTATACATTTCCGATTTTTTTGAGATTATAGAGTTTGCTAAAATTCATCACTACGCCGATGATAGTCAACTGTATTCATCTTTCAATGCTCTGCAACACAACGAAACACAAAATAATTTAAATGAAGATTTGAATAAATTGTACGAGTTTTCCACTGCCCTCAATTTACGCCTGAAATCGGAAGCATCACAAAAGCTCGTGAAAATATGAAAATAAAAATCGGTTGTGATATATTGCCTATAGTCATAGAATGTAAAAATCTTGGCTTGTGGCTCGACTCTGAGCTGGGATTCACCAAACATGTGAGCTATATTTGCCAGGCATCCTTCAACATCCTGAGACAACTCTTTCCTAACAGACACATGCTTTCCAAGTACTTGAAGCTTTCTTTATGCGAATCATCGATAACGTCCAAGCTGTCTTATTGTGATAGCGTCTACGGACCTGTCCTCCTGAAGTCTGACCAGTATCGTCTGCAAAGAAAACAAATCTCGTGCATTCGATTCTCCTTCGATATTCGGAAGTTTGACCACATAAGTACGGAATTCAATAACTCTAGTTGGCTGAGGTTGAACGATCTTCGAAATCTACACCTACTATCAATAACCCACAAAGTTCTTATAACGAAAACTCCTGAATACCTTTATGAAAAATTTAAGACTTTTTCAGCACTGAACGACCTTAGAACACGAAATAGGCACATTCTTGTCATTCCTTCTCACTCCACTACACTTCACAGAAGATGTTCCTCATACAATGCTGCCAAATTGTACAACCAGTTACCCAATAAATTCAGACTGTACACACTAAGTAATTTCAAAAAGAGACTGAAACTTCAGCTAAAGAATAGGCAGTTTTTGTTCTTACATTGATAGATCCCGCTTCTGATATATGTTTTGACATGTTGAGTATCACTAACCAATAAGCTATAAAACAGTAACGAACTTTATTATTACCTTTTCTCATTTTGTTATATGCTTCAGTTGATTATTTGTGACGATTTTACCCCATTTATTACTTTTCTTTTTGTTTTATTTGTTTTATTTCGTTTTTTATCTTTTTTGTGGTCGTGTGGAAAAACAGCTATAGCTGACACTTCGCCTCTTCATCATTCACATTCTCTCTATTTATCAATACTGTTGTATTTTTCTTTTATTATATGTAGAATTTGGAGTGACGAATAAAGCCGCTTTATTATCATTATTATATCAAGGAAAGTGGGAAGGTCGAAGTCGAGTACAATAATACTTGTAACTCTATACAAGAAAAGCCATTTGTTTTAGTATTACCAAAATCATCGTTTGGAATTAACATACAGAATAACAGCAATTGTACTAATAATATAAATCTTGTGAAAAGTTACTATGGACGGAATATGATTGTAATATGTTTAATAAAAAACGATTGAAATGAGAATGATGAATATAATGTATTACCTGTATTTGAACAACGTAGGTCTGTACTTTTTTGCATGCCGTGCAGTTTTTTTTTTCGCACTCTGTTCAAAAATAGGCTACTTTTGACATTCAAAAGTCATCAAAAATTTCACATTTTGACGTAAGTATTGGAAAAAAGATATTTACTTTAATTCAATCTACTTTGTTTTCAGAATGTAACTCTTTATTCCAATGGCTGATGATGGACATGATGATGGGACTTACCCATGAAATAATCTCAACCAACCCTCTTTGAGAGAATATTGAACATTGAGCAGTAAGACTTTGGATTTGTTTTGAACATTTCATTCCACTCAACTTCAATAAACCATACAGTTTTTCCATGAAAATCTAAATGAATCACTTTTTTTCAATATACTGTTCTTGAAGTAACAAATGGAGATATTATATTATTTTATATCTGAGAATGCAATATTCATTTCCTTCAAAGCTGAAATGTCTCATAGTAATTCCACTATTTCCCATTGTTCGGAGCATCTTTCGATGATAGTGTAATTCCAGTGAATAGTTGTCGCCTTAATACCTGGCCGCTATTTCATCATATGTTAAAGTTCATACATGCTGGTATTCATAAATTGATAGATCTACAATATATTTTTGAAGAGGTCCGAAAAGTGGGAGAATCACCACGAAAAATATAAATATCTTCAATTTCACCAAACCGAGTACAGTAGTGATTCAACATATCAACCAATAAAATGAAACTGGTATGTAACTCGCATTGTTTCTCTAATTATTCATTGATGACATGCATGTTATGCGACAATACTGAGGAAATAAATGTTCGTTACAAAATCTTTGAACTTTCTTGATACAATTGAAGATGCATTAATTAGTACGACGTGTCACTATTTCCGAATATATTGATTCAACAATAAACAATGAATTTTGTTATTCAGATCATCCTTAGTTTGGCCATTGCTGCCGTTTCCTGTGGTCCAGCCCTCGTACCAACTGGAGAGCCCATTCCCATCGTGAAGTATGTTAATGAAGGTGTTAATCCTGATGGATCTTATCAGTGGAAGTGAGTTCAAATTTATATTACTTGCATTGTGAAAAGTATTTTGAACAGAGTAATAGTTGATGAGTAACAAAAGTAAAATGATTTTTTGGTGTTTTCGATATACTATTTCAATGAAACAGATCGATTTTGAAGTAAATATTGAGAGATATGTCAAACCGGTTACCAAGGAAATATATTTTCAGTCTCTCCCGGGGATCGCCCATTAGAATAGAAATGATAGTTAGCCTCAAGGAGAGCTAGCGTGAGAGTGGAAGTTCGATATAATATTCGATAAGAAAAGGAGGTTTCGATTAAAAATGGCAAAATGGGGAAAAAGTTGCATGATTTGAGTCAACCTCAAACAGGGCTTTTCGAAGTTTATTCTTTGGTTAAAAAAATTACCCAAAAAGAATTCCTGCGATTTTATTTCAAAATATCTTGATTACCCAAATCTCATCCGCATAATGGGGAGTTATTCCAATAATTTATTCCATGATCAATGAATATGGAATCACATATTTCAATCTTTATCTGGATCGTAATTTGAACAGACAAATGAAAGGTCCGAAATGACCTATTTTCCAAATTTTCTAGCCTGTTTGTCGTGTATTCTCTCCTCAACTTCCAATTTCTCTCAGCGTTCATCATTAATGTTATTATTTTATCTACTGAAACTATCAGAATCGTGAAAACCAACCAATAGGAGCCATCATTGAGTACCCATATGATATTTACTTGTCCAATATGTTATCATACACACAAATGTGGATGATCATAACATTGACACGATCCTTACGTTTCTTGAAATTTTCAGCTACGAAACTGGAAATGGAATTAGTGCTCAAGAAAGTGGTCAGGTGAAAGCTGGTACCAAACCCGAGGAAGCAGAACTAGAGGTGGCTGGATCTTACGAGTACACTAAGGAAGATGGATCGAAAGTCCAAGTGAGCTACATTTCCAACAAAGATGGATTCCAACCCCAAGGAGATATTTTGCCTACACCACATCCGATTCCAGCAGCGATTCAAAGGGCTCTAGAATGGATTGCTGCTCATCCACAACCAGAAGAGAAACAACCAAAATTCTAATGATTTTCACGAAAGGAATATGGCTTTGTAAATAATATGTAAATACATTTTTTACTTTTGTGATATCAGATACTTCTAATTATTAATCGACTAAATCGATTCTTGAAAAATAATCGTGGAATCACACAGGATTCCCTATTGGATATGTTCTCCAACACACATTTAATATCTTATTCATCTGACTGATTGGCGTCCCAGATTTTCATTCATTTATATACCGAATGACAACTTTCTAAACATACGCATTAAAAAAGGTTGAAAGTGAAAATGGTTGGGGTGTCAGGAATGTTTTTCCCACTGCTCAAACTATGGAAAAAAACAAAAATTAATATTTTGTTATCGTAAATTAATTATGGAATGCAGGATTGATTCCTCATATTCTTATTCCGGATATTTTGTTCATGTTTTCACATCGAACCTGAATGAAAAATGAAATATGATTTTGAGAGTTGGGGCAAATGCTGTTACTTATACGAGTAACAAATTAGCATCCTATACTGTTGCATACTTCGCTTTTTCTTCAACTATAATGGTATTATTATAAGGCTCACAAAAGTGATTCAAATCAATAAAATCCACTCTACTCATAATACTAGGAATACCAGAATTTGATTACTGAATTAAAGTATGTGAGAAATAGAGTTATAGACAAACAAAATTTAATCAATAATTATTGTTTGGAGCTAACTTTTTGTGGGAAAGATATGTTTTCAGATCATATGAACAAACAAGAACAAACCTTTAAATTTACATTGGAATTGAACAAAAATAATCGAATTTCCTTTTTTCATGATAAAAAAATCAGATCATATCAACGTAAATGTTTTCCGAAAGAAAACAAACATTCATAGATATCTCAACTACAATTCGAAAAGAGTATAGTTGAATGCATATCTACAATAGAGCTAAAATGATATGCAACTCAACAGAAAACCTTGAAGAAGAAATTGTGTACAGGAAATCTATACGGAAGAACAATACGTAACAAATTAAATATGTGGAAAACACTTTCAATTAAATCACAAAGAACAATGCACAAAACAACCCAATAATAAATTCAGTTCAGACACAATCACCAATACATCTCGAAAATAACATAATACCATATGTCCCCGAATTATCTGAAAGGATTAAACGGACTGGCAGAAGTATGACATCAGAGCAACTTTCTCAACAACTAATACATTAGGATCAATCCTCACACAAATAAAACCGAAAATCACAGAAGAAAAATAAAAAAATTTTGTATACAATATACCTTGTTCTTGTGGCAGAAGCTATATTGGTGAGACATCAAGGCCAGGAGGATCATTGAGATTATATTAAGAATCGACAGATCACAGAATCAAAATTATCAGAACATATTTTTAAAACCCATAACGCCGGTAACACACACGGCGGATTTATCCGATGGGAAAATCTACCGTCGCCGCTTCTAGGAAATCTAAAGGTTTACACACAGGGTGGAAGATTGTCCGACGCCGTCGTATCATAAGGCTGGAATGTGCAGTGCATTTTCATTTTGAAATCAAATCGCATCAGTTTGACTGTGTCATGAACAGAGAGCAATGCAATGCGAGTAAAAACTTGTTCCACCACATAGTGTGATCACTACCAACTCTAGAATCTCTATACACCAGCAACACACAAATAACATACAAACAACACACCAACAAAACATCAACAACACACCAACAACACACGAAAAACACACGAGCATCACACGAACAACCCACGAACAACACATCAACAACACACCAACAACACACGAACAACACACGAACAACACAAACAACACACAAACAACAACCAAAACCACACCAACAACACACGAACAACACACAAACAACACACCAACAACACACGAACAACACACTAAAAACACACCAACAACACACCAACAACACACCAACACACACGAACAACACACTAACAATATACGAACAACACAGAACAACCACTTTCTGGTACGTAGGTACGTAGGTATGAGACAAAATATGAATTTACAAAAATGATTTTTTTTTTTTACATACGCTTTATAAGCTTCACCTGTATGCATGTATCTTTTAAATTAATTTTCATCCACTTCCAGACGTCCGATCATGTGCAAAGAACCTCGCAACGCATCAATGGGAAATTGGCTTTCGGTGAATTTGCTCGAATTTTTCATGTATTTCAGAACTCGTGATGCTGATCAAATGTTTTCATTGCACCACCGCTCTGAATTCAACAGTTTAGATTATAGGGTGTTAAAGATAACTTTTCCAAAATTTCAAATGGCCATCGTGAAGAAACTTTTTCGATTATATAAACCAAATCCAGTATGCATCGTTAGTTCATACGGCCGATTTGAATACACTATAGAGAACAATTAATTATTCCTGCACGTACAGACGATATACAGGGAGAGTCCAAAGATAGCAAGTTTTTCAGTGATTTCAATAATTTTCAGATATTTTGTAGGATATCAATATCAATTGCAATTGATGATATTAGCATCTCCTGAATTAAACTGACATATCTTTCATGTATTTCTCATGAAACTGCACCAGGCCTGCTCATTCATATTTCCAAATGCCTGAAATTCCGGAAAAGTCGTTTACAAACTCGATCGTTCACGGTGAAAGTTCACTCTGCAGATACATAAAATATATAGGGTGGGTCCTTTACTGATGATTGCCTTGAAGTAGTTATGATTAATATTGATGTCATTGAAGCATTTTCAGAAATACATTATATTCGACACATATCTGCCGAAAGTTTTTGAACAATATTATTAGTGAATAAAACTTTATCAACTACGATTAGTAGAACAACTCGAATGATGGTAGGAGAATCTCGAGAAAAATTGCGAATAATTAAAACAGAAACATTGATTTACAACAAAATAGGGAACGAAATATGCTCATATTCCATTGAAAAGACGTACCTATATGGAATGTATAGGTTGCAAATGAAGAACGACAGGAAATCCAGAATTATTCAAGTTTCAGTGTTCAGATGACATCCTGTTGGAAACCTTGGGCTCCCGCCGGATAACTGTCAATTGATCTTGAATGACGATGTATTATATCACCTACTACTGTTGAAATGATGATAATGTGAACTGAATTCATAAACACTTTGTACAATGGTTACTATGAGTTGTAATTTTTTATGTTGTTAGTTGATGATATATATGTCTACTGTTTGCCTCTAAGTTTATTTTTCTTCGAGTATTTCTTAAAAACTTCTAACAGGTTATGGGCCCAACCCCAGTTGTTCTAGCGAGACTGGAAAAGAAAATGAACTTGATAAAAATAAGAATTACAGTAATTCCAACGATAATTTCTGTCAAAGGCGAAGTTCACGTAAACACACCACTCCTCCAAGTTATGGAGAAGAATTCTGCAAACTGGCTATGGATGAACCAATTCCATATGAAGATGCTATTTCTGGAACGGAGGAAGAACAATGAAAGAAGGCAATTGTGGAAGAATTCGAATCTATGGAGGAAAACAAAGTATGGGACATTCTTAATGTAGAAAAATGTCAGAGAGTCGTTGGATGCCATTGGGTATTTAAGAAAAAATATCTGAAACAGGAGAAGTTTCTAAATACAAGGCCAGGCTTGTAGCCCAAGGATTCAGTCAAGTTCCTGGAGTCGATTTCGAAGAAACTTTTTCTCCTGTGATACGATATGAGACGATCAGACTGCTCTTGGGTCACGCAATTCATAAGGGAATGATATCAAGCCAAATGGATATCAAAACGGCATTTCTCAATGAATATATTGACGTAGAGGTATACATGAGAATTCCAAAGGGCATGATTGATCAACCAGGAAGATTTTGTCGGTTGAATAAAAGTATTTATGGTCACCACGACAATGGAATCAAAAGTTGATCACAGTGCTCAAGAAAATCCATCTCCGGCAATCAAATGCAGATCCCTGTTTATTTTTATCTTTGGACAAACAACAGATTGTAGCAGTATACATAGATGATCTTCTGATTTTGGGTTCTTTCCATGGAAAAGTGAAAGTTGTTGAAGCTATTTTAGCTCAACATTTTGAAGTAACTTTTCTAGGAATACCAAAATACCTGCTTTCAATCTAAATATCTTGGCAGGAAACTTATTTGCATTTGTCCCAGGAGCAGTACATCTATATGTTATTAGAAAAGTACAATTTTCTGAATTGCAAACCTACTTCAACTCCCATGGATTGTGGAACACGACTGGAAAAAGCGAAACCGGGTGATTCTAGGACTGATAAAGAACTGTATCAGTCAAAAATTGAAAGTCTTTTGTATCTAGCTATGGGAACAAGACCAGATATTGCCCAAACCTTAAATTTTTTGTGGATTTTGTGTGGATCCATCAACCATACATAAAAGTTCAGTACATCATTTTTCCGTTATCTGAAAGGTTCCATGCATTATAAACTGATTTATAAACCAGTGGGGTCCCCTTCACTGAAATTGTATAGTGACGTTCCTATTGCAAACTCCCTAGATGATAGGAGGTCCTATACAGGATTTGTAGCATTTTATGGAGGATCAGTTGTCTGCTGGTGTACGAAGAAGCAACAAAGTGTAGCAGTTTCAACTACGGAGGCAGAATACATGGCACTTTCAAGTACTTGCAGACAAGCAATGTGGATGTCACAATTACTAGAAGATTTGGGTCAGAATATGAAACCACCACTACTGTGTGATAATCAGTCGACTATTCATTCATCTGTTAATCCTATTATGCATCAAAGAAGCAAACACATTGACATTCATTATCATTATACCAGAGAAGGGTTTTTGAATGCAGATGTGAATATTACTTACGTTGCCTCGAAAAAAAATTTCGCTGATTAGTTTACGAAACCAGTAGGAAGAAAACAGTTCCATTATTTATTGTCAAAATTCATGGAGAGTTCACATTGAGGAAAATTGTTGAAATGATGATAATGTGAACTGAATTCATAAACACTTTGTACAATGGTTACTATGGGATGTAATTTTTGATGTTGTTAGTTGATGATATATATGTCTACTGTTTGCCTCTAAGTTTATTTTTCTTCGGGTATTCCTCAAAAACTTCTAACAACTACAATATCAAAACTGTGGAATTCTTTGAACGGAAAAACAAAACGAATGATGACATGAGCAACGTACAGAAAAGGATGATAGAGTCTGATCACCTGATTAACTTGTCCCTCTCTATGTTCAGCATCCTCTATATGGATGAGAAGGGCATTCGATAGATACCTTATATACTGTTCATGACGTGCGTAGCCAAGGTACCAAATAACACTGACAACATGGGCAGAACATCCAAGGTTCCTGGCTCCAGTTTTACAAGTGCAATAATATCCAAATATGAAATAGTCAACACTATTGATTTGTTCAATATTTGTTTCGAATGCTATGAATAATTGATATTATTTGGTGGCATTACGGAATCCTGAATGAACTCTCATTCGTAAAAATCCACGCTCATTCCTATTTGCATCCATTTGAAATTCATTTTCATCATGATGATATACACTATCTTGTATATATGATGCTGCCAATTCTATTTGGAATATGCCAACAGTTATATCTCGTACCAATTGTGAATCTGATCTCGGGAATTCATTGAAATGATCTTGTCTGAGTAATGTCCACTGGCCACGTCTCATATTTAAATTTTCTTCTTCAACTCTGGCTTGAAATACGTTGACCTATTAGCCTTTCCCAACATTATATTGGCTAATTCTAGGTTGGCATCTCTCATTCAAATAAGCGGATGGTACTTATTTGTAGGAAATATTTCATATTTTTAATATGATGTATATCAATTCTGTGATAAAAACATTTGAACATTGTCTTCAAATGACCATTCCGTGCCTCAACTATCCATCTAGTATTCATGATGATTCTGGACTTGATGGCTTCATCGGTTAGTGGTTGTCTTTGTCCTCGAGGTAGATCTGAAGGCATTTTACAATGAATGCCGATATTTTAAAGAAAAGGAAGAGCATTTCGGTAGCCTCTATCTACAATAAAAATATCATCTGGATGAAACCATCTTCCCATTTGGTTGACATCTATACTCAAGTCATTCTGCAGTATGCGTGCATTATTTTTTCCCGAATCTGCGAACTGTGGGCCTTGAATATCCAAAATGAAACCATCAGTAGCCACAATTGAGACTGGTTTGATTAAATGTCTCCCATTTTGTTGAGAATATGATTGTCGTGATACAACAGTATAGGATGCTGATTTATCACTCGTATGAGTAACAGCATTTGCCTCAGCTCTTAAAATAACATTTATTTGTCATTCAGGTTCGATGTGAAAACAGGAACAAAATATCCGAAATAAAAATATGACGAATTAATCCTGCATTCCATCATTAATTTACGATAACAAAATATTTATTTTTGTTTTCTTCTATAGTTTGAACAGTGGAAAAACATTCTCAACCATTTTCACTTTCAACGTCTTTTAATGCGTATGTTCAGGAAGTTGTCATTCGGTATATAAATGAATGGAAATCTGGAACGCCAATCAGATGAATAAGATGTTAAATGTGTGTTGAAGAGCATGTCCAATAGGGAATCCTGTGTGATTCCATGATTATATTTCAAGAATCGATTTCGTCGATAAATAATTAGAAGTATCTGATATCACAAAAGTAAAAAATGTATTTACATATTATTTACAAAGCCATATTCCTTTCGTGAAAATCATTAGAATTTTGGTTGTTTCTCTTCTGGTTGTGGATGAGCAGCAATCCAGTCTAGAGCCCTTTGAATCGCTGCTGGAATCGGATGTGGTGTAGGCAAAATATCTCCTTGGGGTTGGAATCCATCTTTGTTGGAAATGTAGGTCACTAGGACTTTCGATCCATCTTCCTTAGTGTACTCGTAGGATCCAGCCACCTCTAGTTCTGCTTCCTCGGGATTAGCACCAGCTTTCACTTGACCACTTTCTTGCGCACTAATTCCATTTCCAGTTTCGTAGCTGAAAATTTCAAGAAACATAAGGATCGTGTCAATGCTGTGATCATCCACATCTGTGGGTATGATAACATATTGGACAAGTAAATATAATATGGGTACTCAATGATGGCTCCTATTGGTTAGTTTTCATGATCCTGATGGTTTCAGTAGATGAAATAATAACTTTAATAATGAACGATGAGAGAAATTGAAAGTTGAGAAGAGAATACACGATATTTTACATTTTGTGGGAAAAAAGGCTGTTATGTCATATAGACAGGCCAGGAAATTTAGAAAATAGGTCATTTCGGACCTTTTATTTGTCTTATTTGTCTATTCATTCGCTTGAAATTAATGTTTGGGGTAATTTTTCAAAACAATATCCTGACCAAACCAATGAAGTAACATCGAAATGTACCTCGAAAAGCCCTGTTTGAGGTTGACTCAAATCATGCAACTTTTTTCCCATTTTGCCATTTTTAATCGAAACCTCCTTTTTTTATCGAATATTATATCAAATTTTCACTATCACGCTAGCTCTCCGTGAGGCTACCTATCATTTCTATTCTAATGGGCGATCTCCGGGAGACACTGAAAATATATTTCCTTATCAACCGGTTTGACACATCTCTTAATATTTACTTCAATATCGATCAGTTTCATTGAAATAGTATATTGAAAACAGCAAAAAATCATTTTACTTTTGTTACTCATCAACTATTACTCTGTTCAAAATATTTTTCACAATTTAAGTAATATAAATTTGAACTCACTTCCACTGATAAGATCCATCAGGATTAACACCTTCATTAACATACTTCACGATGGGAATGGGCTCTCCAGTTGGTACGAGGGCTGGCCTACAGGAAACGGCAGCAATGGCCAAACTAAGGATGATCTGAAAAACAAAATTCATTGTTTATTGTTGAATCAATATATTCGGAAATAGAGACACATCCTCTCAAGGAAGAAATATCTATGTAGTTGTTTTGTCGTGCCAAATAATGCATCTTCAATTGTATCAAGAAAGTTCAAAGATTTTGTAACGAACATTTATTTCTCCAGAATTCCGTTAAAATTATTGTCGCATAACATGCATGTCATCACTGAATAATTAGCGAAACAATGCGAGTTACATACCAGTTTCATTTTAATGGTTGATATATTGAATCACTACTATACTCGGTTTGGTGATATTGAAGGTATTTATATTTTTCGTGGTGATTCTCCCACTTTTCGGACCTGTTCAAAAATATATTGTTGATCTATCAATTGATGAATACTAGCATGTATGAACTTTAACATATGATGAAATAGCTGCCAGGTATTTAGGCGACAATATTTGAATTACTATGAGACATTTCAGCTTTGAAGAAAATCAAAATTGCATTCTCAGATATAATATAATATAATATCTCCATTTGTTCCTTCAAGAACAGTTTATTGAAATTGAAGTGATTCATTTAGATTTTCATTAAAAAACTCTATGGTTCATCGAAGTTGAGTGGAATGAAATGTTCAAACCAAATCCAAAGTCTTACTGCTCAATGTTCAATATTCTCTCGAAGGGGGGGTGGTTGAGATTATTTCTTGGGTAAGTTTCGGAGTTACTTGTCCATCATCAGCCATTGGAATAAAGAGTTACATTCTAAAAACAAAGGAGATTGAATTGAAGGTAAATATCTTTTTTCCAATACTTACGTCAAAACGTGTCATTTTTGATGACTTTGGAATGTCAAAAGTAGTCTTTTTTTGAACAGAGTGCAAAAAAAATCTGCACGGCGTGCAAAAAAGTACAGACCTACGTTGTTTAAATACCCATCATTCTCATTTCAATAGTTTTTTATTGAACATATTACAATCATATTCCGTCCATACCAATTTTTCACAAGATTTATATTATTGGTACAATTGCTGTTATTCTGTATATTGATTCCATACGATGATATTGGTAATACTAAATCAAATGCCTTTTCTTGTATAAAGTTACAAGTATTATTGTTCTCGACTTCGACATTCCAACTTTCTTTGATACCACTAAAAATACCGTTTCCAATTTCAACTTTCTTTTCCTCTGACTGCTCCACATAGCCTTCTGCAACGGTTGACGATCGCCATCCACCATGATGTTTGAGTCTCAAAATATCAGCCCCTGAGCCAACTAAAAGCACGCAGAGGACCTTCTGAAACTATGGCCACTATATTTTGCAGTATTAGGTAATCCAAGAAATGCATAGACATTATAACTGATGGACTGGCCGTCACGTGACTTTAACACACAGTTCCTAGCGCACTACATAAAAGAGAGACATGTTGTGAAGGATAGAAATAAGTCAAGGCAGAAGATTCAAATTTTCTATGGCATTACATTGGAAAACCCTTCTTTGTTGTTTTTTTTTTCAAGGGAAATATTGAATACTTTGAATGAAATGAGTTTTGAAAAAGTTAATGGAATCATAGTGAGGAAATTTAAGCGACATTTTCATGATATCTTTCAGAAACAAAAGAATTCCATTGAGCCTTCATCTGAATGAACATGTTTTTTATTTTTATTTTTATTTCAAAGTTCAGGATTGAAAAAAATATATTGGTAATTAAATTTATATTCAATATCATGAAGTTAGAAGTGCAATTGAACTAAATTGGGAACTTGGGCGATTTCAAAATTTGTGATCAATAATGGCAAATAAATAAAAATTAGTGAGAGATTAAAATTAGGAAGTGAAAATATGACATGGGAAAATAATACAAATACAAAATGGTATTCAACACTCGATAAAGAAACATTATTTCAAGAAGGTTGTTAAATGATGGGGTGTATATAAAAAACAGTTGAGAAAATTAGGAAAACACTAATTTATGTACCTCTGTACTCTGTACGTGGCAAGCTAGTATAGTAATATAGTCAATTAGTCGTTTTTTCATTTTATTTTGATTTGGTAGAGTATTGTATAATTTGAGGCTGATGTAGCTGTGCTTTTTTTGTCCTATAGCTTCATTGATAAAAGGCATTTTGAAATTAATTTGTTTGGTTCAAGTGTTTCGATTTGAAAGATTTTTTATTAATATGCGAAAAGAAGATCTGAACTGGATTAAATATATTTGTTTCCAAATAGAGAGCATCTGTCGGATAAGTCTTTTTTTTGGAAAATTATTTTTTGTGTTACTATCAATTTATTCACAGTGGTCAATATTATTCAAACCTCAATTGTGGTGCATAATACTTACCCCCTATAGCTGTTATGTGTCTTCGAAGGAATACTTCTGATCATAAGAAATAAGAATCAATGAGGAATGAAAATAAATGAAACAGTAATATAATAAGTGTTTATTATATAAAATTAATCTAAATGTGTAAAAAATAAGGATTATCAAAATTATATAGTAAAAATCACTTCATTAACCCCTTAGCTGCGGGCGTTTTTTTCCATAGTATCTGTGTATAGCGGGTGTTTTTGAAGGTCGCGGAAACGTATGCTTCCCGCTGCGACCCGCGCTATGAGCTATTTCTATTAGGTATCCTTTCAGAAAATTGAGGAGATTTACACAAGATTACTATAGAAAACTTTATTTTTGGAAAATATACAATGATTTATTATATTAACTCAATATATTTTGAGAGTATGATATTTCTCAACACAGGGGAGTACACAAAGGGGTACATTACACTCTGCACAGTGGTACGTTGTACAGTCATACCAAAGTATTAAAAGCATCGACAACGTACGCCTCCCGTAGCCAGTGCATCTTAAGAGGCTTTGAAATTTTCCATTTCCCGCACACTACCGACAAGCGAAAATATTCGTTTCCCGCAGCCAAGGGGTTAATACAGTTTCTTGGGTTCCCTGATAGCAAAATATATAAATAAATGAACATATTGTTCTTTCATTTATTTACATTTCGACGTATTTTGTGTCATCTAACAATAAAATAAATATACAGAAAGTTTGAAACAACACATTTTTGTATATCACAGTAGAAATTACTACTGGGACTATGTTTACCACTGGTCAATGTGTTGTTTCAAACTCCATGTATCTTACTAATTTGGTGTTTTTTACCTGAAGATGGAGAAAAAGTATGTTGAAAAAATACCTGATTGATCAAGACGTTAATTCCGAGAATTTGAAGAAATTCAAAACATATGTGACTTATTTAAAATGAAAGCACTCTTATAAAACACCTATTTTTGAACCGATTGTTTTTTTTTTGTGAGGTAGAGATTCGAAAAATATATGTTTTGTAAGAATGTTTCCATTTTAAATGGGCCTCTAATACTATATTACTTTCGTGTAACCTTTATTGATGACTGAAATGAATTAATTTTGTCAATCTATGTCTTATTCTTGACTCAACTTCATTAGAAGTATTATTAATATGGTGGAGACGAATAGTTAGATAATTTTTCAATATCAGTTTAACCAATTGTAAAATATGACTAGAAAGAGGATCGTGTTCAGTGCTCAGTGAGCACTGCAAAGACTTCATTTAAGCTTATTTTCCTTAGGAAAAACCTTATCATTTTATTTATTATATTGGGCTCAGAGAAGTTATTTATTGTTTTTATAATACTTTCTGCCACAATACATATTTCAACTACATCTGACGAAGGTTTACAGAGTCCACCTCTATTTTTTTTTATTAGAAGTTTTTTTGGGTGACAGTGCCTTAGAAAATATGAACTCACCTTCAGTGGCATTTCTAATCAATGTTCTTCTTGATTTTTCCTTCTTGAGAAGACGTTTCGGAAAATCAAAAACCGATGGGGTTGCTTCCTTCTTCAAAACTTTCGTCCCAAAGGAATTAACATAATAGTCCTCTGCTTTGAAGTGGTTACTACAAATTACCGCTGTGGCAGAGGGTTTGTAGTCTTTCCTCCTAATGGCTAACACCCTGTTATTTCTCATCAGTTCATTCTTCGGAAACCTGTAGTTAAAATGTGTTAAAAAAATCCACATACACTCCATGCTTACTCACCTATGAAATTTCACATCCAGCCCTTTTTTGTATCTAACTACACAATTATAAGTTACACACGAAGAAGGCATATTTAAGAATGTTTATTATTTATTACAGAGTTCAGAAACACTGGATAAATTTATAAAAAACTCGGAAAACACCACACGAAAATACATATAAACAATATGGGAAACCAATGTTTTGCCTGAACATATTCTGTCTTTTTTCACAGGTTCTGATATCGATGTTCTCTTTCCCACAACCAGTCCATATTATTATATGTCTATGAAGAAATGATGCAATTAGACTAGGAATTTTTGCAATAGTATTTATTCCGACTACCTTCCATTCCTATCCGCTGTGTGCAAGACTGTTAATGCCCTCTAGTGATTCGATAACTGAAGTTTTCCTGTTTTATTTCCAATACTCACTATGTAACAATTTAAGTTTTTTAACAATTTCTAAATAATCTACCACGAAGTAACAACTTTGAGCTCACTAGTAGTTCCAGATGAATCGAAATTTGTTTTCTGTGGAACAAAAAGTATTTAAATGATAAAAAATATGTGTATTGATACGAAAGTTCACCTCATTTGGAGGTTATGTGGTTTCGTGCACATTTGACAGATGGTCGACAATGGAACTAAAACAACTTCTTATTTCCGCTTGTTAAAGAACGTTTATTCGAAATTTCTACTGTTTTTAATGAAATATTGTGACAATGGACCTGACCAAATATTATTCCAGTTCAGATGATGTTCACTGGGACCGGTATAAAGGGAAAAAAACTTGCATTTCACAACAGCACAATATGAAGGCATGTCCATCTACGAATTAAACAATAACATAGTAATCCAACCACTCTGAATTCTGTTTGAATTCGGTGAAAATGTTCAACTCTCCAATATGAACAAATCGGAAAAGTGTTTTAAAGCTCGTTACCTCCAATGTCGATTATCTGTCAAATGTGCCCGAAACCAAATTTTGAATTTTTGAATGCTACTTCTGTGGACTTTTAGGTTCTTTCATAATGAGTGTCATCTTATATACTGGATTTGCGAAAGTATTTCATAGCATAAACTTTCAGCCTGAAACGCCAAGGAAAGGCAAGGATTTGTTGGTAAATGCCGGACATGTCATAAATGTGGAAGAGCACAGAGAGTCAGGTGTTGGCATTTTTATTAGAGCTGATGTTATTACACAAACGTCTGTTACGGAAAAAGGATATCTTGTGGAATTACATGTTAGTTTTGAAATTTATTGAAATGCATTCATCATGGTAATAGGAAAAAAGCTCGAACAGTATGACACCCAAGCTGAACCATCAGCGCTGTGACAAATTGTTATTTGTTATGTTATGAATAATTTATTTACAATATCGTTTCTACTTTCAACGTTTATGGAGAGGTTATGTTACTAACTTTATTCTTTTGACAGGTGATATCCACTTATCTCTTTGCTGTAGCTTATGTAATGGTGTGGTAAAATTTACACGTATTGTTTTTGTTAGTATTTTCGCAATCGACAACACGATTGAATGTTGTGATACTACCCAACCATGACAGTTGCCACTACGATTACCAGGAACATTACCTACTTTTGCCACTATGGGCGCTGTCATAGTTTCATCTCTCCCCTCCAGCCTAATGCACACAGCGAATACTGAAGAAAATATCTAGGGTTTTCTGCCATCTTAGGACGCAGTGACATGTTTTAACGGAAAATTTCAGCTGGATTAAATTTGTGTTCATTGTTATTATAAATTTACAAAAATTATCTGATTACGGTTTTACAGTGATGGCGACTTCAATAATTGAAATTGTTACTATGCACCCTGACAACCTAATATTTGTTCTTCCTGGTAGGTATTGCAATTGACTGAACTAATTTTGCGTAATGTCACAGTCACTGCCAAAATAATAAAAATTGGACGATTGCTTTCAAAACGTTAATAATAGAGGGTATTTCCATTTTTATATTAAAAAACCAAAGTATTGGAAAATATCATGTATAGAACTAAAATATAAAGCCTCTTTTTTGCACTGTTCTCGCGCGTGCAAAAAAGTGTCGCTTTATATTCTTGTTGTATAAATAATAATTTCAGCACAAACACGGTATATTCTAGTTTCAATTATTGGTTTTTCTTCACTGTTTTCTGTTGTGTTCGTATCAGTATATACTTTGAAAATCGTTCTCACATTCTGCACCAAGTAATATTGGTCTTTTCACTGAACAACGAATTGGGGATTATGATTTGCCCACCACCGACAGTTTTGGACGCTAACATGTCCGTTAGGAGTAAATGTGGCTTCAGCCGTGAATGAAACAAAAAAAAACGAAAATCTTCAATTACATTTTGAAGCTAGGCACAAAAATCTAACTTTCAACGGAAATATCCGTCTTTTGAAACTTGCACAATCTAGTTCTATAGGAGTAGAGATTTTTGATTTTCAGATGTTCTAGAAACGCTTGTTTCCACAGCAAATTTCCTTGTTCAAATTTGCGGGTTCTCGGTAACTACTAAGAATACATTTAAAGCATTTTGATCATTGACAGGGGTTTTTTTCATGAAAAACTTTGTTTAAAATATCGACACAACCAGTTTCTCTGAATTTCTTTAAAATTCCTGAAACAATAGAATAATGAACGTCTAGATGCCTCTGGTCAGCTTCTCTACTACCTTTATAGTTGTCCCCGCTAATCGGAAATAATTCAATTTTAGCTTATATCATAAGTGTAGGTGGCATTGAAAAAAAATATTATCTTACTGTTTACTTCTTGAAAATAGAAGGAATGCAAACTTTTCACTATTTACTTTTTGACACATATCAGGAGAAATTTTGACATATATAAACCATATATTTATTAACTTCAAATATTGATAATAAGGATAGCCTATGTGAAACCAAAACAATTGAATATCGATTTTCAAAATCGAGCGGCAAAAGTTAATGCGCATAGGCCAAAAAATAAACACGCAATTTTGTTCGTCCATCTCGTTCTAGTAGTCATTATTTCACGTGAAAAAATGTTGGAGTATGACAAACTTATTTCAATTGTGGCAAATTCTCATTATGATAACATAACCACAAAATCATGACATTTCTTTTCACGTGTCCAGCGATTTATGGCAGCTGACGGCACACATTGTAACTCGTTATAAGTGACCATATTGGTAACAGTGTTCATTTTGGGATTTTCTATGCGAATTTGAGTAGGTTCTTTATTTCTGAATTATAATTCGTGCTTCAACTGAAGGAAAATGCCAGTTACTTGCATTGTAGTTGACTGTGGGACAGGGATAGAATCAGGTTTTACTTGGTGCCTATAGTTTAAAATTACAAGATTTTGACCAGTTAAAATTACTCATCGAGGATGAGAATGAAAATATCCATCATTCATTCTTGGCAATTACTTCAAACTTTTGTGATTTGTTCTTGCGATTATTTGTATGATTTTGCCTATATATATATATATATATATATATATATATATATATATATATATATATATATATGTATATATATATATTTTTTTTTATGTTCTGATTCCCACGAAAAGGGATATCCTGTAATGTTCAGAGAACATCGTGGGAACCAAGGAAAAGAAGGTAGGAGTTGGTGTTCTTCTTAAATTTCTGGAGGTTGTATGCCTCGGGGAACACCTCCCTAGGCAATGAGTTCCAAAGCCTCGCTGTTCGTTGGATAAACGAGTCTTTGGAAAGTGATGTTCTGCAGGTCTCCAAAGTGACCACGAAGGGGTGTGATGACTGAACTTGACATATATATATATATATATATATATATATATATATATATATATATGATTCTACTGTACGTGTGTTGTCACTGCACTCAACCTACACGGCTGTACCCATTTGAATGAATTTTTTTGTATGCGTTTGGGTGGCGCCCTGGATGGTTTAGATTCACAACTCATTCCCCTTAATGTTGAGGGTGGTCCACCCCTTAATTTTATATTTATTTTTGAGACAGCATTCAAAAATACATATTCAAAAATACATACAACCCTAAATTTTCGCCCTTCTACAATCAACCCCTATTTTTTTGGCAAGTTTTATTTTTTCATTTTGTCATGACTTAGGATAAAAAAATTCATATTACTCTTAATTCACCCTTCTATGATCAACCCCTATTTTTTATTCTTTTTTAGGAAAACGGGATAACGGGAATAACGGGATAACGAAAAAACGGGATAACTGGATGACAAGATAAGGGAATAACGGAAAAACGGAATAACGGGATAAATAAAAAATGGGATAACAGGAAAACGGGAATAACGGGATAACGAAAAAACGGGAAAACGAGATTACGGGATGACAGGATAAGGAGAAAACGGGATAACGGGATGAAAACAAAATGGGAAAACAGGAAAATGGGATCACGGGGATAACGAAAAAACGGGATAACAGGAAAGGGGATAACGGGAAAACGGGATAACGGGGAAAACAAAAAGGGGTAACAGGAAAATGGGAAAACGGGAAATTTTCGGGAAAAACATTTTAGGGAACATAGAAATTTGGACAGGACAGGTCTGTCGGGTCCGCTATTCTTTATAAATATAATTCTACTGTACGTGTGTTGTCACTGCACTCCTCCTAAACGGCTAAACCGATTTGAATGAATTTTTTTGTATGCGTTTGAGTGGCGCCCTGGATGGTTAAGATTCACAAATCATCCCACTAAATGTTAAGGGTGGTCCACCCCTCAGTTTTAATTTTTATTTTTCAGACAAAATTCCTCGTTTTTATTTTTTTATGATACAGCATTCAAAAATACATACAATCCTGAATTTTCACCCTTCTACGATCAACATCAATTTTTTTGGCAAGATTTTCATTTTTATTTTGTCATGACTTAGAATAAAAAAATTCATATTACTCTTAATTTACCCTTCTACGATCAACCCCTATTTTTATCTTCCTTAAGGAAACGGGATAACGGGAATAACGGGAATAACGATAACGAAAAAACTGAAAAACGGGATAAGGGACGGGATAACGGGAAAAACGGGATAACAGGAAAACGGGATAACGGGAATAACGGGAATAACGGGAATAACGGGATAACGAAAAAACGGGATAACGGGATGACAGGATGAGGGGATAAGGGGAAAATGGGATAAGGGATAACGGATAAAGAAAAATGGGATAACAGAAAGGGATAACGGGATAAAGGGATAACGGGAATAACAGGATAACGAAAAAGGAAGGGCAGAATAAGGGGATAACGGAAAAACGGGATAACGGGGTGAAGACAAAAAAGGGTAACAGGAAAATGGGATAACGGGATAACGGAAAAAATTTCGGGAAAAACATTGTAGGGAACATATAAATTTGGACAGGACAACGTCTTTTGGGGTCGCTAGTATATATATATATATATATATATATATATATTCATTTGGAGTTAAGACATTTTATTTGTAACTGCAGAACTGACTGAGCAAGAGACCATCAGTCGTCCATTATTTTTTTTTACTGGATGGCAATGGCCACACAACTTTCAAATATGTGCGTGACATTTCCTTCCTCTTGGTGTTTGCATACTCTGCTGCAAATAATATGGCAGAAATGTAACTGCATATTTCACTGAGCTGTACAAATGCTTCCATGCTTTGCAATTAAGCACCAAACATCTGAAGGTTTTTTATTGGCCTTTTGTGAATGCTTGACCTGAAGAAAAAGTTATGTTGATTAGAAATATTATGAAAGTTGAGAAGTACTATTCTAAAATATCAAATAAATGTCTCTTATAATAAGCAAAGTTGGTAATGAATATAATAGATCAGATCAGAAGTCATATATTGCCTTTCAGAATTAATATTAATTCAAAAGAGTCTTGTTTGAAATTAAAACTTCACTTCTTTGTTCTCACCTTCACAACGAAGCCAGATAAAAATCATCATGGATTTCTTTATAGGCATTTATCTGCATTTGAGAATGAAAGCTGTGAGTAAAAACCAAATACCAAATTATATCCATATTCCTAACAGGAAGAGCACCATCAATTGAACAATTCAGTTCAGAATTATTCAGTGTAAAGGGATCTGAATCACTGAATCTCAACTTCATTTTGTATCTGTAACAAATACAGTGATAAAAATGTAAACAGAACATGGGGATGTATTTTCATGCATACCGTTAACTGACAATGATGTTCTTATGGCGATTATCAGTTTGTGATTTGGGTCACCTAGTTTGGATTGCCTAATTCAAGCGAAAACCAAATATTGTTTATTACAAGACTAGTTTGACTTTATTTGAGAAAATATAGAGAAATGTCGTCCAGGATAATGTTAAGTATGGAGCTTGAATGTGGACATGAAGAGTTTAAGTGATTTTTTTGTTTAAAGATAATATTTGAAATTAGGTTAATTAAGATTTTGATTTGCTAATTTTTGTAAGATTCAGCCCTCAGCAGTCTAATAGATACCTTGTCCCTTTTTCATTTAAACAATATTTGGTCTCATTCATTACCCTTCTGGTTTCTAAAATAAAAATAATTTGGCGGAAATATGCAGGATAATCCGTTTTGAGGAAATAATAAAAATGAAGTAGCTGAAGTAGAAAATCCCAAGTTTCCACGTTGTACTGCGGAATACATATTGTTTTCCTTGTTTCTCCATGGAACTTGATTGCGGTTGAGAAGATTGGTATATTGTGACTTCTTACATTCAAGAAGTTATGATAAAATCGAACGAAGTTGTATAATATGAACCATTGGAACAGCAGTTAAAAAAAAACTAGTTTTTCAAATTTTGCTCTAGCATTTGTGAACAAACCTAAAAAGTTCTATTCTATTGACTGAATAGGTTTAAAATGACTCCTTAACGTTATTTAAGACCGAAAACAATCCGCGTTTTCAATGAACAAAACATTTAGAAAACATTGCAGATTTCATTTATTCCAGATAGATATTTCCAATTCCGCACATGGGCCTAAAATTAAATTGTAAACAACTTTATGAAATAATTATTTTTGCTATCGTTAAAAATAACCCCAGTGTTATTCGTAACGAATTTTTCAAAATGTCCCCTATATCGATGGTCACATAACATCAATCGATCGATTTTTAGGTTTTCCAGTAAAGTGTTTCTCTGATAATTAAGTTGTTTCCATATGTTGCAAACATTGGCCAACGCTGAATAAATAGCTATTGTCATGGACTCAATTATAAAAAAACATATTGAAAAAATATAAATTCCACCAGTACCGTCTTTAGATCATCCGTCAGGAACAACATGAAATCGACAAATTCAGCGAAGTTAATTGGAGAAGAACCGGGAGGAAATGGAAGATAATTGCATTTTCCATCCCTTCAATAAAAAACATATAGGGGGGGAAAATCAAAAAGTTATTGTTGATTGAGATGGTTAAAAATATGAAAACAAAATCAAAACATGTTTTCTACTTTGGAAAATTCGACAAAATTTCAGTTAACCTACTCAGAGGACAACTTTGGCAATTGCCGAATGCAATAAAATTTAACTCGACATTTGAATAATGTAGAATGTTGAACTGATTGTGTGGTAAATGTACACATTGCAGGCTGCCTGAGATATATATTCGATTTCAAAGTGAAGAAAACAACTAACCTTGTTATATCCAAACTGGTGATAAAGTCAGAACTAGTTGACTTAATACTCTGCTTTGAGGCACTTATCATAATTATCACAGTCACTTGTAGAAACAAACGACACAAAAGTATCAAAAAGAAAACCTCGACTTGAATATTGTTTTGATAATAATATCACGGCTATTGTAGTGATTTAAACATTCAGAACACGTGAACTGAACACTGTTTCCAAGCACTATTTCTGCATCATCGGTTTACAAAGCTGTCTACGAACGAAAGTTTGTTAGATTCTACTAGTATTTTCGAATACAGATTTCCATCTCTTAATTTTGACAAGACATACTATTTACCATTGAGCAGCTATGACATCACCATTCCGGAATAAGAAATTAGAATATCCGATAGAGCTGTTATCAAACCCACAATTTTTTTTAAATATCCTGGCATATTCCTAGATGGTCACTTCATGGATTTTGTTCGTCCATCTCGTTCTAGTAGTCATTATTTCACCTGAAAAAATGTTGGAGTATGACAAACTTATTTCAATTGTGGCAAATTCTCATTATGGTAACATAACCACAAAATTGTGACATTTCTTTTCACGTGTCAAGCGATCTATGGCAGCTGACGGCACACATTGTAATTCGTTATAAGTGATCATATTGGTAAAGTCCATCCAATATCAATTGCAGAAGCTATAGGGAGCGAATAAAAACTCACTTCGCTAACACGAGCGTATATGCGAAGAAACTGAACGAAAAATAATCTGTACTACTCGTAAACATTTTCCGTCCGCAGACGGTAGATCAGAAGAGCCGATAGTCCACGTGGACGTGAGTGAGGGCTGTCAATTTATACAACCGATTCGTATGGACCAATCAAGTTGGATATAATGCTGGCAGCTGTGTCTCTACGAAGGGAAGTCATAAATCACGCGTTATATTTGTGTTTCAATAGCTTTGAAAGATTAAAAACCAGTAGCGTCTATGGTCTTGGTGTGTGCCGATCGAAAAACGTTTTAGGATATAATAAGAACCTACATCAAACAATGAATGAAATTATTTTTCTTTCTCAATGTATTTGTATAAATAAAAGCTTGTCTCTATTTTTTTTCATTTTTCATTATTCATGAAGTATTTTTAAAATCTTAAAATATCTAAATAAAATTAGTTATCTCCGCCACTGCTGCTCACAAGACTTTTTTATGCTTCTGCAATTGATATTGGGAAAACTATAATAGTGTTAATTTTGTGATTTTCTATGCGAATTTGAGTAGGTTCTTTATTTCTGGATTATAATTCGTGCTTCAACTGAAGGAAAATGCCAGTTACTTGCATTGTAGTTGACTGTGGGACAGGGATAGAATCAGGTTTTACTTGGTGCCTACAGTTTAAAATTACAAGATTTTGACCAGTAAAAATTACTCATCGAGGAAGAGAATGAAAATATCCATCATTCATTCTTGGCAATTACTTCAAACTTTTTTGATTTGTTCTTGTGATTATTTGTATGATTTTGCCTACATATATATATATATATATATATATATATATATATATATATATAATGGAAGGAATTTAATGGACATAGCCCTCAGAGAAAAGTGCTAACCGTAGACACGTGTTTCGGGCTCTCGGCCCTCTTCAGTACGGTGGAGAAGTGCAAGGATGAACAACACTTGGTACAAAACAACAAATCAACGGAGTCAACAAACAGAAGCCAGCCGCTCATTTGTGATTTCGGTCAGCAGACCCTGAATTCCGTTGATTTGTCGTTTTGTACCAATTGTTGTTCATCCTTGCACTTCTCCACCGTACTGATGAGGGCCGAGAGCCCGAAACACGTGTCTACGGTTAGCACTTTTCTCTGAGGGCTATGTCCATTAAATTCCTTCCATTTTGTTTTAAACAGTCCCCTCGATATTACTCTCTTTCATATATATATATATATATATATATATATATATATATATATATATATATACAAGCTGATTCTATGTATACAATATGCAAGTCACCAATTCACCACATATATATTGTAGGGACCCTGCCTAGTCATAATCATTTAGACAAAGAAATAACCATTATCAAGTTCTAACACCTGCACCAGTAATTTTTAAAGGAAGACATAATTCTCTCAGATTGTTCATTTAATGACCTATTACGGTTGAAGAGTAACTCTTTGCCGCGGTGAATATCATAGGAGACATTCTTGTTCTGTAATAAATTAACTTGATAATGGGACCGACCTGTCTAGGCCCGGTTGTTTCAACTTTCCGACCGCTCATAAAAAGCTATAAATACATCATTGGATGGGCGGTCTATTTGAAGTATTCTTACGCGCTGGTATTAATGAGTTCACATTAAAGTCACGCATTAAATTACTGCAATAACCCAACCGAGAGGGAGGAATCGAGACTATATATAAAGAAACTGAAATCTAAAAGAAGAGAACGAGTTATAATTCGACAGTCATCAGATTTACTTGATTCCATGTACGCGAGCATTTAATTAGTAATCTTTATTACAAGTACAATTAAATTCAAGTCTGAAGTAAGTGATGTAACACGTACGAGAAATTCAAGATAATTCACAATGAAGCTAAATTGGTTGCATCATCAATCTCTACCTTAGTGCGAATTAAGTTTTTGGTTCAACGAGAAATCTACAATGCCAAATGGGCTCGACAAATACAATAACTACCGGGTCATCATCTGTTTATTAGCGCTACCATAAACTTTGCATATTTTCAAAGCAAATTTCATAATTTCTATTCTTAGTCCAAGAAAAGTAGCTAAATAAAGTAAAAACACGAAAGTAAAATAAATAAAACCATAATAACCCAAATTAATGAAGGCGCGAATAAAATTAATAATTTCTATTCGTCTAACCAATTGTTAAAATAAGTGCAAGTGATTTACCTGAGAATTATGTAAGTACGTTTGAAAGATCATGTTTGGAAAGTCAATTCTCCAAGTACCTTATTCCTAAATATTTTGGTTATTATCATATACAGGGTTATGCATTAAGCCTTAGTCGAAAGTAAAAAGGATAGGAATGAAGAGAAATATTGATATTAGAGACTACCCTTTTGTAGACCAAAACTTGACATACTATCATCTTCTATAATTGTTTAATAGCGAAATAGCATATTTTGTTTTATTGGTTATGTTATACGATAGTGCATGTATTTTAAGATTAGATTAATTATATTCATTTTTATTTACTCTGTCCCGTGCATTATTTCCTGTGAATTCGAATAATAGTAAGGTCTGTAAATCTGAATTATAAATGAACAACCCACGCTCAACTATCTCTCAGGGCAGAGAGGAAGACTAAAGCCGCTCTTAGATCTTCTTCTATGTTATTCGAAGATCTCTTTGATTAACAACTCCCTGGGCGATTAAGATCTCCCTTTCAATACATACTTGGGGTAATTATTAAAACCACCGACCATCTACCCATTTGGTAGGCGGTTAGGTAATTTATTAATTAACATCTCGAGTGTGGAGCAACCTATAACAATTGGTGGACAGGTGTGTGATTTTTCATATAAGTCCACCCTGTACGCCTATAACAATTGATGTCAGGTGTCGAGGTTCATTTACAGATATAACGCTATATGTAAATTTCGCAAAGGATGTCAAACTCAAAATTGTCCAATGCAAATAGGAATGAAAATTCAGAAAAAAAAATTGTTTTTCTTGTTAAATACTATCAGAAACTGTGTGGATCAAGCAGCCACAACATTTTGTGTAATAATTTGATCTAAATTAACTCTTATATAGGGTTTTTCACAAAAAAGTAAAATTTAAAGTTAGGGGTGAAAATAACTTGAAAAATAAGGAAATTTTCTCTTTGAAGTGGAAAATAAAGTATATATAGCGTTTATGCAGACTTACTCTTGGAATTCACTTGGAAATAGTTGAAAAAGTTGAAAGAAGTAAACAATTTTTATCATGACTCCCCCACCGACGGTATCTACTTCGACAGCTCCTCCGATTGTGCAGGTTTTACCTATTCAGGAACCTACTATAGCTATTACTTTGGACAATGTTCCTTATTATAATGGTCAATCGAAAATCACCGACTTCATCAGAATTATTGAAGATACTGCCGCGCTTGCAAACTGGACAGATTTACAAATTGTATCGATAGTACGTTTGAAATTGCGAGGAATAGCCAAACAATTAATAGACGCGGACAGCCAATTAAGAACCACTGTAGTATGGAATGACTTGAAGAAAGGCTTGCAGGAACAATTTGGCTTAACTAAAATACCGGGGCAGGACAAAAGAGAATTATTAGAATGCAGACAGCGTAGGTCAGAAACATGTCGTCAGTATTTAGCACGTTTGAAGGTTTGCGCAGCTAAAATTTTAGTATTAACAGGGTACCCGATTTAGATAGAATATTGTTGCAACGACATGAACAAGACATCATTACACAGTTCGCAATGGGACTGTTTGACCCCATTAGAAAACGTATCTTATCCGCTAGTCCAGGAACGTTGAAGGAAGCGATTGACTTAGCCGATAAAGAAGAATTAATTGAAAACCTTACCAAACCAACGGACAGAAATTTCAGGAATATAATTGCGAATGAGCCAGCAACAAATGTACCTATATGTCAGTATTGCCGCTACAGAGGACATGAAGCTCGAAATTGTAAAATGAAAAATCGGATCTGCTATCGTTGTAATGAACAAGGACACTTGGCTAATAATTGTAGAAACAAAACAAGTCCCAGAAATGTCGATAGACGACATTTAAATGGCAATACGGTTCGCAATTTACCTCCGTTGGGAACCGCAAACAGCCACTAGTAAGTCAAAATTCAACATATAGGAGGCCGACGCAAACGATACTTACCTATACAACAGGAGAGGCCCAGAGAAATGTTATAGTTTTAGAAATTAATGGAATTTTTCGCACCATTCTTTTAGACACTGGCGCCGAAGTATCGTTGGCCCACATTAGTATCACACGTGGTATGAAAATTAACTATGAAGAAAAGTTTCAACTTCGCGACGTACAGGGACATTCTATTCCTTATATAGGAACGGTTATTCTACCCATCAGATTGAATGACAGAAAAGTAATTGACCACGAATTTATTCTTATTGAAACTGACCATTTGAGTACTGAATTGATATTAGGGCTAGACTTTCTGCAGAAATATCAAGTAAAATTAGATTGGCGAGCGAATAGAATGTATTTGATGGAGGAGATTATTGAACTTCATCATGAACCCAAACATATTTATCATACTGAAAATGGTATGGATAAGCTTTGGATAGAAAAAATTGCGAATATGGAAAGAACTTTCAAGGAAACAATTGACAGTATGAATCAGAGACTGTCCGAATTAACCATCACAATGGAACAATGGAAGGGAAGAAATTTTGACGAAAAGCTAAATTTTTCTAGGGAGTGCACGCCCAAAATGAATGGCCAAGTAATCGAAAATGGATTTCCATACCAGGACTTGAGACCGATCACCTCAAGTGGAAATTTAGTGGATAATTCAAAATCAGCTCATTTACAAGATGATAATACTGTCAAGAAAAATAGAGAACTGGAGAAAAGAAGAAAAATATTCGTAACAAAGCGCTTAGAAAAAGGAACAATGAAAAGCAGAGAAAAGAAAAGTTTCCACAGCTAGAAACAGAGCAGGAAATTATTTTAGGAATTGAAGGGTTGAGTAACGCTAAACCCAGAGCATCCTGTATATTGGAAAAAATTAAATTGCAAGATAGTGCTAGGATTTTGAACGACATTCGAGGTGAAGAAGCTGGATCGTCTAAGGATGACATGCCTTCTACCAGTACAATGGAAAACTCTCAGGAATTGGGAACTATTGATTCAAGAAGACAGGCGACATTTGCAAATAAAAATTTGAAGCGAGGGTTAGTTGCGTCTAGGGACGGTAACCTTCCTCCAAACAATACGGTAGCATGCCAAGGGGCAGCGATCAACTTTTTACCAGAGAATAAATTGTTGAACGATATCAATTTGATAGAAGGTGAAAGTGGTATACAAGAGAGAAGTATTCCGCCAAAACAGAGAAATACTAAGAATCTGACCGGTAAGAAAACACTTTCTACTGAGTGTAATGAAATTAGGGAGAATAAGGTGGCTTGTAGTTCAACGGAAATTATTAATGTGGATGAGAGGAAATTTTCGAAAAATGGTCTGAATGATAGAGAAAATTCACCCGAGGGAGAATCATCTTCTACTAAGATGTTAGTGACGACTAATGATCTAGAAAAGACTGAATTCGAAAAAAGTACCATACCTACGAAAAATAATTATGCGACAGGGATTTATTTGTCTAAAGACTTAATCTTGCCCCCCAGAACTATGTCACTTGTTATGGCCAAAATTCAGAATAGGTTAACGTCAGAAAACGTAGTTATTGAAGATAAGGAAGCTATAAAAGGATTGATAGTAGCTAGATCAATAAGTAAAAATAAGGACGAAAAACCTATACGTATGATAAATGTTTTAGAGAAAAGTTTTTCAAACAAGGAAATTATCAAAGGAACCCAAGATAACGTTGTTCAAGACATTGCTGAAATGATAAATGAATTACCGGAAACCATTATGGAAGTTCCGAATGATGACATTCAGAGTGAAACGTTGGACGATGACGGAGAAAGTATTCCTGAAATTACGCACAGGTATTCTACTAGATCACGGGGAGCTGTTAAAGAGTTACCTTGGGTCCTATCTAAGTCAGGTAAACATCAGTAAATTAAGTAATGCACTGTATGTATACATATATCTAGATTATAGAAGGTATTAGTCAGTCATAAGTAACTTTTCAATAATTGTTGAAATGAGTAATTAAGAAAAATCCAAACATGATTTTAATGTACTACGAACGGGAAAATCTCCTCACCCTGTAAATAAAGAGAACATTTTTATAAAGTCCGCGATCCCATAGTGTTTAATAAAAATCATTATTCTAGAACAATAACGGAGATTGACTCCCCAAAAGAAAACACTCTGTGCGTGAAATAAAATTACCCATCTCGCATACCCGCGCCGATCGATAACAGACAATATTACGTAAAAATAGTCGATCGTAAAAAACCCTGAAATTTTGCCCCACAAGGAATCTACCTGCAACTTTAGAATCAGAGGGGTGTTTGCTTGACAGGCGTACGAGACAACGACCGTCCGACTGTCTACCATAGCTATCGAAAGAGCTCGCTTAATTACGCCGACCCAAGTCATAAATTACCGCCTAGGGTGCAACCGCTTACAAGTAGTGGTGAATGAAACACAATACTCTGTGGATTATAGCTTCCAGTTACAGAAGTTACGAGAAATAGTTGAATATGATGATAAGTGATATATTGATTTGGATATGGACCATTATAGGAACATTTTACCTGTTGAAAAAAACCGATGGGCTTATAGCATATGATTGTAGAAATCCCGCTGCAAATATTACAGCAATTTCCTTAAGAGACGTACAAAAATGTCCTGAATTGAATAGCGCATACACTGTGTCTGAGACTAAAATTTACGCGTTGGAACAGAAAAAGTATGAAAAGATTCAAGTAAAATCATGCTTTATTGAGATTACTCAACTGCTAGTCTCGTGTGGTATGTTCTCCCACTCCAGTATTTTAGCTGATAGTCTTCTGACTTACTTACAACCCATAGGCAAGGAAGAATGCTTAAAAATCCATCAATATTTGGAATATCGAGGTTTCCCGGGTGAAATAATAAAACTCAAAACCAACGCTACTCAGACTGCAAGAATATTACTGGCTGGAGAATTAGATGACACAGGGAGTTGCCAAGGTACCTCCTATTCCTTTCAAGGAAAATTATATAAAAATGTTGTAGCAACTGCCACCGCAAAAATTACTTTGAAAGATTATTCTGCTACGGCTCACTTAGACGAAAACACCATTAGTTTGGAGAATCAATTATCCTGCAAATTCTCTACCGGATATTGTATTGATGCTTTTCAAGGCGAAATAGCGTGGGATATAATCAAACCCCAGGAGTGCCAAAGATATCGCAAACTTTATGAAGGAAAAGCTAACAAAGTCACGGAAAGATTGAGTACCGATGATATAAAATTCTATATGGTCATCGAAGATCGAACAAAGTTATTCGCTGTTCAACTAATTAAGAAAACAACTATTTGTAATATAGTAATGTGGATAACCGAACATCCTAGAATATTAATATTGGAATTTCCAAACAATACTACTAAATTATACAGAGAGTTTGATTTTACCTGGGGAGAACCAACTGCAGATCTCATTACATATGTTAATTCAAAATTTTTATACATTGAGCAATCATTCAAGAGATCCATGAATGCTATGTTGGCAGAAACAATTCAACGAAGATGTCTGTTGAAAAGAGAGATATTAAAAAATCGATTAATTATGGCTCAACAATCTCCCACTATCATCGCGCAACTATTGCATCAGCAACCAGGTTATATAGCAAAAATCAATGGAGAAGTAATTTATTTACTTAAATGCATTCCTGTCATGGTCACTATACGAAGAGAACAAAACTGTTATCAGGAATTACCAGTGACTTATTTGAATAAATCTTACTTTATGGCTCCTTTAACCCGGACTATACAAGAAGTAGGACAACAGATAGAATGTTCTTCAATAATTCCGGCAAAATACTTTATCGATGGAATGTGGATATCTTATGATCCCCTGCCTATCGCCGGTAATCCCCCCAGTGAATTATCTATAATGGAAGACCCTCAAATGCAGCTGGATGAAATAAAACCCCTTGGGATAGGTGGAATTTATACCGCTGAAGAAATCCGAAATGCTCAGGAAATCTTACTGTTTTCCTCTGAAAGGCAGGCTGTAACTAACATCCTCATAAATAGAATGGCCATTAAAACTGTATTGAATCAAGGATTTTCAACTTTAAACCTGTTCAATCAGGAAGAATTAGAAAAATTAGCCAATAATACAATGAAGAAAATTTATGGTGTATTTATGATTATTGGCGATGTGACCAGCAGTTTATTAGGAATATACATATGTCTAAAAGTTTTCAAATTTCTTATGGACACAACTCTAAATGCTTTTGCAATCCACCGAATCACGGGATGTTCTCTACACTTATTGGCAGCTTTATGGAATACCCTGACTATATTTGTAATAAATCATAAATTACCAAGGGTCCCCTCAGAAGATATTCCCAGGGAAACCGTTCCCACCGAAATCACTTCGCAACCAACGTTAAGTGAGATGCCCACAACTTCGAAAACTCGTAAGGAACCAATCTATGAAAAATCATCACCTACCCATTCAAAGGTCTGAACTGGCAGATGTAAAATGCAGATAAATAATTTAGAAATCTCAATTTCTCTCTCCTAGAGATAACTGAACTATAAAGAAGTTAAAAGCGCAACATGAGTAACACGCCGATCTAATAAAATAATCGTTAACACCTCGTAAAATATTAAATCTGTGGTCTCCGCTGAAATCTTCCTAAGTGTTAACAACTGAACACGAAATCGATACATTCGGATAACGTGAGAACTGCCCTAAAACTTTTCGTGAGTGACATAATACGACCGATAAACATTAAAATTAGTGTGAGAACTTTGGAAATAAGAACTGAGACCCTATAAATACCAGTGAACTCTCGACTTGGATATTATTATTCGACGAACTAGTAGCTGATCATCACGTGAAATTAGTTGGTTAAAAATTAAATACAAATAAGTACAAGTGAAATGGAGATGTTACTCGACGTCTTAAGTGAAATTCGCAGTTTTGAAACCAGGAAATATATCATGAAATCCTCAGTGGACAACCTCCTGTATGACGTAAATCAATGGGATCGTCTCAACCCTTCGGAACACGTCCACGTACACAAGGCCTATAGTATTCTCCATTTCAATAGACATCATGCGGCCTACCTGCGATTGTTAGCGGCCCAGAACATCACCCAATGCGATTGTCTGCACTGCCTCACGGAGAAAACTCGGAAAATATGGACAGCCGCCCTCGCCCCAAAACCCCGACGGGAGCAGAAGAAGCTCACGACATTTTAAGGTGCGAATGCTATTTTTGCACTGCCGAACGAGAGGATTTTCGTTTGCCGCCCCCGAATGCATCCCTCAGCGCCGAGAACCAAGTACCTCGTATATTAGCCAACCTCGAGCCTCCAGCTGACTCGGGATATGAATCCCCAACCGAAGAATCGACTCCCAGCCCCGGAACCGTACCTGCCGAATCCCCGGATGACCCCGTCACTTTCGCGGTCAAGTGCTTGGAAGGTATACCCTAAGTGAAGGAAAGACTTTATTAACAAAGTAAATTTAGTTCAAATTTCTACTGTTTCATATATATATATAAACTTAGTAAATTTTATCTTAGAGTTAGAAGTTTTATAGATTAAACGAATTAGAAAATTTTGATTTCCATACACTTTTAATTACTAATTACTTAGTATAAGACATTTAGAATTAGCAAATTGAGTATTGGTTTTCTGTATCACTTTATTACATTATACAGGCATCAGAATTAGATCCCTTAGACGTAATTAAGTAGGATTGTCCTCAGTTTTACTCTATAAATTTTATGCTATCTATTAAGATTGAATATTAAACTGAATAAGTCTACTATTTTATATTTATAGAATTACTAAAAGTTGATTTTAGAAAAAAAAAGGGAAACTTTGTTTCGCATAGCTTTTAGGATGAATACGTTTTCTTGTAACCTTTCTATTATTGAATACAATAAATATAATTAAGGTTTTTATAACTTCTATTAAAAGAAATAACATTAGTTGTACAGTATGTCAAGGAACAAGGTCAGAAAAATTTATGATACATATCATACAATTTTTACTTGAGGGCAAGGAGGACTGTAGGGACCCTGCCTAGTCATAATCATTTAGACAAAGAAATAACCATTATCAAGTTCTAACACCTGCACCAGTAATTTTTAAAGGAAGACATAATTCTCTCAGATTGTTCATTTAATGACCTATTACGGTTGAAGAGTAACTCTTTGCCGCGGTGAATATCATAGGAGACATTCTTGTTCTGTAATAAATTAACTTGATAATGGGACCGACCTGTCTAGGCCCGGTTGTTTCAACTTTCCGACCGCTCATAAAAAGCTATAAATACATCATTGGATGGGCGGTCTATTTGAAGTATTCTTACGCGCTGGTATTAATGAGTTCACATTAAAGTCACGCATTAAATTACTGCAATAACCCAACCGAGAGGGAGGAATCGAGACTATATATAAAGAAACTGAAATCTAAAAGAAGAGAACGAGTTATAATTCGACAGTCATCAGATTTACTTGATTCCATGTACGCGAGCATTTAATTAGTAATCTTTATTACAAGTACAATTAAATTCAAGTCTGAAGTAAGTGATGTAACACGTACGAGAAATTCAAGATAATTCACAATGAAGCTAAATTGGTTGCATCATCAATCTCTACCTTAGTGCGAATTAAGTTTTTGGTTCAACGAGAAATCTACAATGCCAAATGGGCTCGACAAATACAATAACTACCGGGTCATCATCTGTTTATTAGCGCTACCATAAACTTTGCATATTTTCAAAGCAAATTTCATAATTTCTATTCTTAGTCCAAGAAAAGTAGCTAAATAAAGTAAAAACACGAAAATAAAATAAATAAAACCATAATAACCCAAATTAATGAAGGCGCGAATAAAATTAATAATTTCTATTCGTCTAACCAATTGTTAAAATAAGTGCAAGTGATTTACCTGAGAATTATGTAAGTACGTTTGAAAGATCATGTTTGGAAAGTCAATTCTCCAAGTACCTTATTCCTAAATATTTTGGTTATTATCATATACAGGGTTATGCATTAAGCCTTAGTCGAAAGTAAAAAGGATAGGAATGAAGAGAAATATTGATATTAGAGACTACCCTTTTGTAGACCAAAACTTGACATACTATCATCTTCTATAATTGTTTAATAGCGAAATAGCATATTTTGTTTCATTGGTTATGTTATACGATAGTGCATGTATTTTAAGATTAGATTAATTATATTCATTTTTATTTACTCTGTCCCGTGCATTATTTCCTGTGAATTCGAATAATAGTAAGGTCTGTAAATCTGAATTATAAATGAACAACCCACGCTCAACTATCTCTCAGGGCAGAGAGGAAGACTAAAGCCGCTCTTAGATCTTCTTCTATGTTATTCGAAGATCTCTTTGATTAACAACTCCCTGGGCGATTAAGATCTCCCTTTCAATACATACTTGGGGTAATTATTAAAACCACCGACCATCTACCCATTTGGTAGGCGGTTAGGTAATTTATTAATTAACATCTCGAGTGTGGAGCAACCTATAACAATTGGTGGACAGGTGTGTGATTTTTCATATAAGTCCACCCTGTACGCCTATAACAATATATATATATATATATATATATATATATATATATATATATATATATATATATATCTTTATATATATAATTCTACTGTACGTGTGTTGTCACTGCACTCACTCCTCCCACACGGCTGGACCGATTTGAATAAAAAAATTTGTATTCGTTTGGGTGGCGCCCTGGATGGTCTAGATTCACAAATCATCCCCCTTAATGTTAAGGGTGGTCCACCGCTTAGTTTTATATTTATTTTTGAGACAGCATTCAAAAATGCATATTCAAAAATACATACAACCCTAAATTCTCGCCCTTCTACGATCAACCCCTATTTCATTTTATTTTTATAGGAAAACGGGATAACGGGAATAACGGGATAACGAAAAAATGGGATAACGGAAAGACAGGATAAGGAAATAACGGGAGAACGGAATAACGGGATAAATAAAAAACGGGATAACAGGAAAACGGGAATAACAGGATAACGAAAAAACGGGAAAACGGGATAACGGGATGACAGGATAATGGGAAAACGGGATAACGGGATGAAGAAAAAATGGGATAACAGGAAAACGGGATGACGGGGATAACGAAAAAACGGGATTACAGGATAAGGGGATAACGGGAAAACGGGATAACGGGGTAAAGACAAAAAGGGGTAACAGGACAATGGGATAACGGGAAAATTTTCGGGCAAAACATTTCAGGGAACATAGAAATTTGGACAGGACAACGTCTGTCGGGTCCGCTAGTCTTTATATATATATATATATATATATATATATATATATATATATATATATATATATATATATATATATATATATGTATATATATAATTCTACTGTACGTGTGTTATCACTGCACTCCTCCTAAACGGCTGGACCGATTTGAATGAATTTTTTTGTATGCGTTTGGGTGGCGCCCTGGATGGTTTAGATTCAACCACCACATAAACCATTCATTTGAAAAACTACGTTGCATACTCTATAAATACAAAAGAATAACAAATATACTCAATTATAAACAGAAAATTACATTATATAAAAGTCTAGTGGAAAACCATCTGAACTATGGCATAATTGGCTGGGGTGGAGTGTCCAGAACTCACCTACAACCCGTCGAAGTCATTCAGAAAAGATTTCTGAGATGCATGCTTCCTACAAAAAAGTTATGACTACCCTAGCGACCTCATGTATTCCGAAACCGAGATATTAGATCCCCGACAGTTGTACTTCATGAATGTCATTGTAGTACAACCCAAAAACAAAAATGAACTAATTATGAACACCCTACCTGTCAAAACCACAAAATCATCATACCACAAATGCATAAATCAGTTGGCCAAAAAAACTATACGTATCTATGACCAGAGCTTTTTCCTGAAAAACTGAGAAGCGAATTGAACTTCAATAAAGAGGTAAATTAAATCCATTATTAAAGACACACCTCGAACAGAAATAAATAGACAAATAGAGTCTGAAAGAACCACTAAATAACCCTCGTCCAGGTAATAATGTAATATGTATGAACCAAATTACTACCCAACTATGATTACTCATCTACCACTTAACCCATTATATCGAAATGCTCTATAAACTATCACCCATCCAATTATGTTACCTTATTTTGATTACGTAATATTACACTGGTCTGCAGATTTTTTTTTCCTCTTCATTGTTTTCATGCATGATGACATCATATTTGGTGCTCTAAACCCGGAATTTAACATGCTAATTAATACAGCACATATATTCTACATACAATGTCCATTTAATTAAAAAACGATATTATCACAGTAACAACAATTAAAAAAAAGTTAAAAAAGACTACGGTCTAAGTTTTAAAACGAAAAATGCTAATTTTACAGTCACAAGTTATAGAAATATTAGTATGTTTAACGCATTATGGTAATAAAATTCAAGTTATTTTGTAGTTTTTTTTCTTTTCATCGTTTCCATCGAAGTTTCTCGGCGAATCGACCAACAAAAATCAGCAAGCATTGCTGCTGACCATTTTCCATTGTAGCGTCTTTCAATATGCATAATATCCTGATGAAACCTTTCACCATGCTCATCTGATACAGCACCGAGATTTTCCAGAAAGAAATCTAAATGCGAGTTCAAAAAATGAATTTTTCTAACCTAAAATTAAATGGAATTTATTTAAAAAAAAATAAAAATGTATCCTATATTTATTATTTCTGTTCATAAAAAAATGGATAACCTACACATGAAATACTTAAAATATATATAATATATATATATATATATATATATATATATATATATATATATATATATATATATATATATATATTGAAAATGTTTCTTGAACCTTTCGATTTGTACTTCAGGAAGTTTTCTTGTGGTTGAGGTTCGTTTTTGTATAAATAATTAGTTGTTGAGGTTTGTCTTCATTATTGATTTATTTTTTTATTGGTCGACGTTTCGACGGGGGGTCCCTCGTCTTCTTCAAAGGACATAGTTTTAATACAACATTTATAATTAAACTTAAGTAACAGGATGGTTTTTGAGCATCAAAAATTAGGGTTTGACACGCTCTGTTCTCCGTGTAAGGTGTGATCTATGGTATTGAAGGGTATGGTGAATCCAATTGTAAGTACTTTTGTCATTTTTGAAACAATTAGTCGTACGTGAAACCAAAAATTATTATTGTTTTGTTTGTTTGATTTGTTGTTGGTATCGGCACACCATATATATATATATATATATATATATATATATATATATATATACAGTGTGGCCCATTTAAAATGGACAATACGCATTTTTCAATCATTCTAAATTTTTTTTTTTTAATATTAAGCATCAAAAACTGTATCTTGACACAAACTTTCATAACTTTAGTTTCATTTCCAAGGCACTCTATGGTTTTTTCTTTGTCAAAAACAGCCAAAAATTATTAGGCAATTCTTGTTTTCAAATTTGACTACACCACTGGATTCGTAGTCGTTATAAATGGAAACCATAAAAATTTCATAAAAAAATATTGGTTAACAACGAAGTTACAACAACTTTAGTTTGGAAACAAAGTATTTGATTATAATTTTTATTTAGATTATAGACATATTTGAAATCTGGCAACACTTCCGATACAAAGTAGAACACCAGTGAATTTGTACAGCAAAAATCCGTTCTACAGTCAATAGCTCATTCCGTTCTACAGTTATAACTCCTGAAATTATGGTAATGTGAGCGATTTGTGGTGTACTAAATCACAGCCTACTATTGATTTATACAATACCTATGCCCAATGTATTAGTTCAGCTTTCCTCAAATTATTTATACCTCCTCTAAGAGCTTGTTTCAATTGAGTTTTGCAGAATTTAAAACGAACATTTTTTGTCCTGCTTTCTGTTTTATTATTCAATAAATAATTTTGATACTTTAAAACTTGATTCGGTTCATTTCGTTTTTATCGGCTATGAAAGACTGCATAACTTGAAAATGAATTTTTAATTTTCTGTTATTTTCGAAAACACTCATAACCTAAATTAAAATAAATTATTTTAAGGAAATATAATTTACAAATCCAGTGGCGTAGTCAGATTTTTATTACAAAATCGTTTCCACCACAAATCGCTCACATTACCATACTTTCAGGAGTTATAACTGTAGAACGGAATGAGCTATCAACTCCGGATTTTCGCTGTACAAATTCACTGGTGTTCTACTTTGTATCGGAAGTGTTGCCAGATTTCAAATATGTCTATAATCTAAATAAAAATTATAATCAAATACTTTGTTTCCAAACTAAAGTTGTTGTAACTTCGTTGTTAACCAATATTTTTTCATGAAATTTTCATGGTTTCCATTTATAACGACTACAAATCCAGTGGCGTAGTCAAATTTCAAAACAAAAATTCCACAATAAACTTTTGCCTTTTTGACGAAGAAAAAAAACATAGAGTGCCTTGGAAATGAAACTAAAGTTATGAAAATTTGTGTAAAGGTACAGTTTTTGATGCTTAATATTAAAAAAATTTTTTTTTCGAGAATGATAAAAAATGCGTATTTTCCAGGGGTGGTTCCATTTTAAATGGGTCACACTGTATATATATATATATATATATATATATATATATTGATATGAATTTTGTGTGAAGTATTTGATATAGAATGTAAACAATTAAAAGACAAGTTTTCAACTAACTGTTGTGAAGTCACAGTGTATACTGCACTTCCGGCACTTTCCTTCTTTCTCTTACGACTAGCAAAAACCTATTTCGTATGTATATACATTGTTTATAATGTTAACGCATGAAACAAATTTAAAAAAAACTAAATTTACGATATTTTGGAGAAAAATTCATATCGAAAAATCTAGACGTGATAGAAAAAATTGGCCGTAGGGAACAGATTCAGAGCATCAAAATCTTCATATTTATGACATACATTTTAGAAGGAGGATTTTGTTGCAGACCAGTGTTATTTATACATCCTCTCATATACATATTAGTATCCATTGTAGCCAAACACCCGTAAATAGTCCAAATCCTAATATTAATTTGGTTTTAATTTCAAGTCTGAAGTTAATTTTAATTTTGTTTAGTTTCAAGTTGAATCCTAGAACACTTCATTCATTTTCCTTTGTCTTCTTCTCATTCTTCTTCTTATCAGGGTAATTCAAAAGTACTTTGTACTTCCGTAAGTACTTCAACAAACTTCAGGAGGTGATTCCTCACCATATTCTAATATGAATTGTTCAAATAAATATATATCCGCAAACGCTTCGTTTCCAAGGTACACGGTGTTGAAGTTTTATTTTTATTTTAGTTTTATTCGAATAACTTTCGAAATACTGACCTTAATTAAACGAAAATTGCTAGTGGGGGTTTTTTTGAGGTGTTGAATTCGAACCTGATATTATGATTGCTCTTACTTGTAGGGGCGCCACTTAAACACGTTTTTCTTTTGAATATCCATAACTTTTTGAGCATTCTACTAGCATTTTTTTCAGTGGAAAACCAATTCCTCTGTCATATCCACGTGAAAAAGCTATCTATGTTACAAGTCGCTATAAGCAACCGTTTTCTAGATATTTGGACTTGAAAATTTTCAAGTCGATTATTTGATAATCGATGCGTGTTGAAGTTATTACCATTATTTTGTATTTTTCACAAGAATGCTCAGGAAATGAATTTGACGTTTGAGTATATTAGTTTTGGTAATTTCATATTATGTGACAGTTAAACGTTTTGTTGTTTTGTTGAAGTTTCTGTAAGTTTTAAAACATTAATTTTGAAAAATGGCTTATTTACACATAATGCTCATTTAGCCGATATTCATTTCGTTTGTGACCTTGCGAATGGCAATGCGCGAAACAAGACGTATTCACCAGGAGCGATTTCTTAATCGAGTACTGCCTTCAGATCCAACGTTCAACAATCTCTACCATCGTTTGGCAGAAACAGGAAGCTTTAAGAGGGCAGCTGATATTATTGGAAGACCACGAGCAGTTCGAACCCCAGAATTGGAAGAAGCTGTGGAATAATAAGAAACACTGTTTTGAACGCTCTCGAGGAGAATCCAGAAACAAGTACAAGAATAATTGCTGAAGCTCTCAATTCTACTCAGTCCACAGTTTGGAGAATTATCCATGATCAACAATTTTATCCAAACCATATTCAAAGGGTACAAGCTCTTTTGCCACGAGACTTTCCCCAACGCATTACTATGTGCGAGTGGTTTTTGAGAAAATCGGCTGGAAATCCTAAATTTTCAAGATATGTACTCTTCACGGACGAAATGCTATCACAAACTTTCATTACAACCATGTTTGGGCTCTGGAAAATCCGCATGCAGTTAGTGAAAGACATTAACAGTATCAATTTTCTGTAAATATATGGGCGGCAATAATTGATAATTACTTCATAGGTTCTTTCTTTCTTCCGTTCCGACTGAATGGCGCAACTTACAGAGACTTTTCAGAAAATGAATTGCCGGCACTGCTTCAGAATGTACCATTAGAAATTCGTATCCGCATGTGGTTTATGCATGATGGGGCTCTGGCCCATTTCGGCGTTGTAGCCAGGGAATTCCTTAGCACTGTCTATCCAAATCGATGGATCGGTAGGGGTGTAGAAGAACCTAACCAGGCGTGGGCACCAAGGTCCCTAGATCTAAACCCGCTAGATTTTTATTTTTGGGTGACATTTGAAGTCGCTTGTTTATAAAACTCCAGTAGCGAACGAGAAAGATCTAAGAAACCAAATAGTAGACTCCTGTGAAACAATAAGAAACACACCAATAATTTTTGAGCGGGTACGAGATTCAATGACTAGAAGACTGAATGCCTGTATCTTCGCTGAAGGTGGGCATATTGAACAATTTATTCGAATACAATTCAGTTTCCTTTATTTTATTTTATTCTACATATTCAAAATTTCTTGAAAGGAAATGTTGATATTTCTTGCAAATTTTATTGAAATAAATTCAGATTTTGCACCCTCGATACAAAAATAACTATTTCAAACTAGTGAAAATAAATAGAATAGGTGGCACCCCCTACAAAAAACCAATACTACTTATTTAAAAAGTCAAATTTGTCTCCCAAGCATTCTTGCGAAAAATGCAAAGTAATGGTAATAACTTCAACACGCATTGATTATCAAAAAATCGACTTGAAATTTTCAAGTCCAAATATCTGGGAAACGGTTGCTTATAGCAACTTGTAACAGGGTAGATTTTTTACGTAGATATGATAGTGAAATTATTTTCTACTGGAAAATTTGCTAGAAGTACGCTCCAAAATGTTATGAATCTTAAAAAAAAGACGGTAGGTGGAGCGCCCTACGAGTAAAGCGCAATAAAACATCAGGGTGCAAATTGACCCCCTCAAAAAATGGCTCAATACCAATTTAATTAAGGTCAGTATTTCAAAGTTATTCAAAAAAACTATGATAAAATAAAATTTAACACCCTGTATCTTGGAAACGAACCCTTTTCCGGACGTATATTCATTTGGACAATTCATATTAGAATATTGTGAGGAACTACCCCCCTGAAGTTTGTCAAAGTACTTTTGAATCACCGTATAGGTTCCAGAAATAATCTGTTCTGTGTTACTTTTGGTTTGACATATTGAAAACGCTGGCGGTTGTTTTATTTTTATTTATTTTAAGATTTTATGTTTTGCACTGTTTGTCACAATTTTATACATTTGAACCATTTTAACTCGAGAATGAATGTCTGTATTTATGGGTCCCCATGTTCTTGCCTGATAAATACGTAAGACTTTGACAATTAGTTGAAATAACATTCAAACATCTATCATTCACTTACTTCGCAGGCAAACACTGAAGATGACCTTATAGGTTGAAAGCACTCTGCGATTGAAAAAATATTAAATTGCACAAAAAAAATAGATTTTTGCACCTGAAATTGGGCACTCAGAATTTTGTCAAATTTTACAGAGCAAAACATGTTTTAAATATTTCATTTCAGATTTTAACCACTGTAATTCGTTATAAAATGGTATTATACACGTCATTCAGGGGTATGCAAGAGGTTAGATTTCACCCTGTAAAATTTTTGGGAAATTACTAAAATCGATAGCCCAAAGCATCTTCGTTATTTTGATCAAATTCGATGTTATTTCATTTCCAGTTAGACCAATCACCAAAAAAAAACTCGACATTTTAAAAAAATGTAGTGAAATATAACTCAGATATGTCACGGTTCATCGACAAACTCTGTAGACTTAAATTTTCCCACTAGTAGCCCCAGTTGATATTAGATATTGGAGGGACAGAATCGAAAAATGATCCTACCCACACTTTTGGAACTATAATTGCTGGAAAATTGATATGCATTTAACTCCTGTTAGCCGTAGATTCATTTTCATTCAACTGCCTTCCCACTGGGTACAACGAAGAAAACCCCAAAGGACGAGAAATTTTTCACCCTTTGCATTGAATCCATAAAGCTGAAAAAAACGAAAGGATAGCTGAAATAAATAAAACTAGATATTAAGTTCGATTGTTTCAAAATCCTCATTTCAATTTTGGGTTGAGATTGTATTATCATTGCAACGAGTCATGAATCATTTTGCAGTTTAAAAACAAGCTTAGTTATTTCTAGTTACTTAGTTCATAACTATTGGGAAATATAAAATTTGTCCAGAGAAGAGAAATAAGTTACTCTTAGATATATAATTTATCATATATTCATGTATTGGAGACCTTCATGTTGACGTTCATCTTCCCCATTCTATAGATGAGGAATTAGATAATTTATTTATGGAATTGTACGCATTCTAAAATGGGACCTTTTATTACGCCTAATTTATTGTTTGCTTTATTGTATAAGCTTTTGAATTCTCGCCGGTCTTGTCATTGGGTAATAAATCGCCAATGTAATATCAAAATATTTTTCGTTTAGGCTTCCGGATATTCTATGAAATGGGGCGGGTACACATAATGAGATTCTGTATTGATAAACGAAGCTTTTAGGAATCTGAGATAAAAACTACATTGAGACATTCACTTTCGGGATAGTTTATCCATTATTAGTTGGGTGATGATGAGGGTTTATCATCCACCCTGATAAAAATAATAGGATTTGCGCTTTGATCGGAAATGCCGACCATAGGCATAGATTTATTCTTTCATTCCCAAAATTTTAAATTTGCCTATTTTGTTTAGGAAAACCAATGTCAGTGAACTATCTGGAAAAGGAGATTACTAACGGATTTAGAAGGATTTTCACTAATAAAATTTTGGTTTTCATTGTGATAATAAAAAAGGTAACCGTTTTTGATATCACCATGGGGTTAAAGATATATTTAGGATAGTCGGATAATTTCTGCAATTGAGTCCAAAATGGTACTACTCTAATGTCTTCATAATCTTTTTTTTATTTTCGATCTTTTCTTTTTTCCAGATAATGATCTACGACATATCCTTGTTTTCCCCAATATTCCTTTTGTGTTGATGAACAATTATATTTCGTCTGCCTAATTCTGTTCGAATATTTGTATAATTTGTTTTATGGAGACTGTGTTGGGTTTGAGGGAAATTTAAAAATTTTTCCCTTTTGTATGAAAAAAAATTTGGAAATCGAGGAAACCTTCCAGATGTGGAATTAATTTATTTTGTTTCTTATTGGGAAATTTATATACGAAGCAAATATCTTACATTGGGATTTTTCCAACAATTCCAACGTGAATTATTTCAAATCCAAAGCCATACAGCAGTTTCACATTCAAGAATGAATCATGAATGAGTGGCTGATTGCTACTGAAATGCTAAATGGTTTCTTAGCCTTGAAACCAAGGTATGGCTTCATTTTTAGTAGATATTTCCGTTGCATGGGAACCCCTTTCTATGAAATGTGTAAATTTCCCCAATTTGATTTGAAAAACTAAATGTGACCCTTTTTGCAATCCTACGCATTTGTGTGTTCTTCAATTTCTCGGAATAATTTATTTTAACGACGTTTCGACATGGTATTTGTCATCATCATGTTGAATCCCCAAAATTCAAAACATGGAGTTTGAGACATATTTAAATTAATACAAATTAAAATTATGCACTAACAAAATTCTTAAAACATATGGTTCGAAATATAACACGTTATTAACACAATATAAATATATATATATATATATATATATATATATATATATATATTTATTATATATATATATATATATGTTTTGAAATAGCTTGAATCCTTCCTGTATATTTTTAGCTTTGTTGGGGATTCATTAAATTGATAGTTTATTTGAAGACATTTCTGCCTGGGATTCTTCATTTTTATTTTTCATATTCTGAGTGATGTGGTTTATTAAATAATTTTCCCTTTTTTTTTCCATAATGGAGTCTATCACATATTTCTTGTTCTATAAGGACAACCGACCTCCTTATGAACAAGAAATATGTTGATAGGATCCATTATGTGAAAAGTCCAAAAAAGGAAAAAAATTCATTTAATAAAATTTGACCGCACACATCACTCAGAGAATTAGGAAAAATAAAACTGAAGAAGTCCTAGGCACGAAACGTCTTTTAACAAAAAACTATCAATAATTGTGGAATAATAACCAAGAAAACTATAATATATAAAATATATATATATATTTATATATATATATATATATAAAAAATATATGTATATAAATATATATATATATATACATATATTTTTCTCAAATCAATGAGAATTCATTGAACTACTTTTATTTTTAAACATGAGAATAAAATTTATTTTTTTTTTTTTGCATAATTTTACTCATGTTCAGTGAATCACTTATTTGGAATAGTTTAGATTTTTTTTTAAAAACTTCGCAAATACGCCATTTCCTTATTCGGAAAATGAAACTGGGTTTTTCCACTTCGTCATTGAACCATATTTTCTTCCTCGTCCCAATTGTTATTTTCAAACTTTAAAAAAGGAGTTTTCCGAACTTTTGTTACATCTTTGAAAATGTTCAAATATCATTCAAAAATCACATCAAAATAGCAAGAAAAAGACATTCAATTCTGCTGTTTAATCTTCTGTGAAACAAATTCAACAAATAATGATTATTTAAATTAATCTAAGCAAGTAGTCTGACTTTCTGTTTAATATTGATCCCAAACTTTTAGAAGCTCCGATTTAACAAGCTTTTTTTTTTATACATAATATTTCAAATTATGTGGCCCAATGAATAATACATGATTAGTATTAAACACTTCCATTGGTTCGAGAAACCATAGACGTTTTCCATAAAAAATCCAAATAATTATGAATTATTTTCATTTGATTAAACTGTTTTTTGAACGAACAAATGGAGATATATATTATATCTAGAAAAATTATCAGAAGAGTAATTCAATTTTAATTTTCTTCAAACCCAAATATCCTATGATAATTCAACTATTCACCATTATTCCGCATCTTTCTATGATAGCGTGAATAGTTATCGCATTAGTACCTGGCAGCTATTTCATCATATGTTAAAGTTCATACATGCTGGTATTCATCAATTGATAGATAAACAATATATTTTGAAGAGGTCCGAAAAGTGGGAGAATTACCCGAAAAAATAAATAACTTCAATATCCCAAAAGAGTACAGTAGTGGGTTCAACATATCAACCAATAAAATGAAACTGGATGTAACCTGCATTGTTTCGATAATGAGATTGCTATTATTTAGTGATGGTATGTTGTTTTATGAAAATAATTTCAACGGGGTAATGACGAAATAAATGTTCGTTACAAAACCTTGAACTTCCAAAGATTCAATTGAAGATGCTTCATTTGGTGGATAGAAAATTAAATGAATATTTCATTGTAACAAGGATGAAACACAAATGGGTGAAAGTATTTCCCTAAGTTTTTTTGGGACATTTAGTTGATGATTATTTTGAAGATATTTGTTAAACAATGATTAATGAATTATGTTTTCAGATCATTCTTAGTTTGGCTATTGCTGCCGTTTCCTGCCGTCCAGCCCTCCAACCAACAGGAGAGCCCTCCCCTTGTGAAATATGATAACGAAGGTGTTAACCCCGATGGATCCTATCAGTGGAAGTAAGTTCAAATTATGTGAAAAACATAAGTAACTGAAATCATATGATTAATTTTTTTGGGGTTTCCGATTTACTATTTCAATGAAACTGATCGATATTGAAGTAAATTTAATGTTTTAAAGGGGCAGGAAAAATGAAAAAATATTTAACGTTTTTTAGAAATATGGGTCAAAATAGGGGGGAGGGATATTCGAAAAAAAATATATGAAAGATTGACTGAAAATGGAAAATAGGAAAAGTGAAATTTAAAAAACCCCAAAAAAAGGGGTTACAAAATATCAAACTTTTACGAATCCATTTGAAACCTAAAATTTTTTTTTTTTCCCTTTGGTTTTTTTCGCGACTTTTCCACCGAAAAAAATTTTAGATATTTTTTATTTTTATTTGTTCTTGTTTTGGCCAGTTAAATTTTCATAAAAAAAAAGGTACCCAAAAAGATCAAATTGAATAGATAATATAAAAAATATAAAATTTTTATATATATATATATATATATATATACTAGTGATAGAATTTAACATCTCCTATTTTTTTTCTTTTGTTTTTTGGAAAGTAGCCCTTTTTTTTTAATGATTTCAATGATTTGGCAGATTATTCAAAAAAAAAAAACTTAAACTGAATTTAGGGGTTTTTTTAAAAATCTATTATCCGCTCATCCCTAAAAATTCAGGGGATTAGTCAATTTTTTTTTTATAACTTCAAAACGCGACCTTAATATTCGAACTTGGAACTTAGGTATCGCAAAATATTTTTTCCGTCATGACAACTGACAGAGCAAAGTTTAACTTTCTACAATTTTTTTTTTACAAAATTTAAAAAAATCTTTTTGCCGCGATGCTTTCCCCCCGTTCATTTCCTTATGCAATAAAAATTTCAAATCAAAAAAGCCAAAAAGATAATTAAGAACTAAAACTGTCATTTTCAAAAGACCCGTCATTCTTGTTTTTAAAACTTTCGTTGTATAAAAAGGTTTGTACATTATTTTTTAGTCTTTTGCCATTCATTCCCCTTGCTATTGCTGAAAAAAAAAACAATCCACCTTTTCCCAATAAATATTTCCCGATCATTAAAAAGAAATTTATTTTCAAATTTTTTTTGGCCGACTATATGACGTAAAAACCCTTTTTCCTAAAAT